>JAMWET010001060.1:2500-122490 GCA_024036415.1 Prochilodus magdalenae | reverse complement strand
GAGGAATCCTACAGAGCGAGCGCCCCCCCCCCGCCAATGTTGACAGGTCCCATCTCACACCCCTTCTAGCCTTCAGGTTATTGCCGAGCGACAGACTGGTGTGTTGATGTCATATACGGTACTTTGTTAATACAGACGGGATGTGCATGTTGGTGTAAGGTTAGGGAGCATGTAGGAACCCGAGGGCCATGCGCCGATCAGCCTGGGGTCATGCCTATGGAATTCCCAAGTAGGTCAAGGCCCCATGCTGCTTAAGGCCACGTTAGAACTGCATCATATGATTCCAGGTTGGCTGTTTTTTTGCTTCTGCCATTTCCTGGAACGTCAGGTCACGCGTCACAGCTCTTGTTTTTCTGATAAGCATGCAGGCGAAGTCTTCACCCAGACCGAGGTTAGTTGTCGTTGAGGTAGGTAGGTACATACGCTCCCTGCCCACAGCTGAAGTGACACATTGTCTTATTTTGCAATTTGACTTTTTTACCTAACCACCCATTCAGCTCTTACTGTATTCAATCCCATATTCTGAAACAGATACAGTGTACCAGACGCATTGCATTGAAAAGCTGCCCTCGGGATCTTTGGGTTTGATTTTAATGTAGCTTTTTAAAATATTGCGCTGGAATAAATGTGTAGTGAAACATTCAGCTGGTCTGTGTTCTTAGAATATCGATGATATCCACAACATGTCAGTATTGCTGATATTATATTAGTGTATATATATATATATATATATATATATATATATATATATATATATATATCGTGTCTATGTATGCATGTATGAGTCAGGCGCTACTCAAAGCACATTCTCCTTCTGTGTATCTTAAAGCTTCACTGTAGAATAAAAGTGAAGACACCAAACTATAAACTAGCCCTCATGGAATTATCCAGTCCACCTTAAACCCCTCCAGAATGGAATTATACAGTCCACCTTAAAACCCTCCAGAATGGAATTATACAGTCCACCTTACTCCCCCCCAAACCCTCCAAGAATGGAATTATCCAGGGCCACATAAACCCTCCAAAAAAAGGGGGTGGGGGGGGGGCGGGGGGGGGGACATGGGGGGGGGGGGAATTATCCAGTCCACCTCTAAACCCCTCCAGAATGGGAATTATCCAGTCCACCTTAAAACCCTCCATACTTGGAATTATACAGTCCGCCTGAAAACCCCTCCAGACAATGGAATATACAGTACGCCTTAAACCCGCCAGAGAATGGAATTAACACAGTCCACCTTAAAACCCTCCAGAATAGAATACACAGTCCACCTTAAAACCCTCAGAATGGAGCTATCCAGTCCACCATAAAAAACCTCCCAGAAATGGAATTTATCCAGTCACATTAAAACCTCCAGAATTGAATTATCCAGTCCACATCAAAAACCCTCCAGAATGGAATATACAGTCCGCCTTAACCCTCCAGGAATGGAATACACATAGGGTCCACTTTAGAACCCTCCAGAATGTAATTATACAGTCCACCTTAAAACCCTCCCGAGTGGAGCTGTACGGTGGATGGAGCAGCGTCCTACCCTGCAGTGGAGTTGATTAGAACAAGGGTATTAAATAAGCAGGTTGGAGCGGATTCATTGGTCGGTCCATCATGAATATTCACTAACCTGAAAGGAGTAGCTAGAGCTTTTAACACTGGTGCAGAAAAAATAGATCAAAGTTTTTACACCACTAAATATATATTAGAGGTGGAGATATGGAGGAGTATCATACTGTGTACATCAGGAGTAGATGTGGTGTATCAGGATATGGACTGGTTCAGACTCTCATCAGGTGGAGCTGTTCAGTGTACCACTGTAGAGTCTTTAAGACCACCAGCTACATCCAGTTAGAGGGGTGTGTCCAAACTTTTGACTGGCACTGTAGGTCACAAGAAATAGGTTTGTCTCATGAAAGCGACATGGATGCATGTGTCCGTGTGAGAAATGCCTCCAGAATGTTCTGACTCAGTGGTAACCATGCCTGTCTCGCCCTTTCTCGCTCTCGGTTTGCTGGAGGAGTCTAGTTACAGGTGTTTTCACACAGCCTCCAGACAAAGGCTGGGTCATTATTCTGGCACCAAGCGGCATGCCAGTCAATTCTCCTCACGGCCCTGCCGACGGGACACTAATACCTGCCACCCCGCGGCTTCCTGAGGTGGACAAAGAACTCATGCCCCTCTCCGAGAGACTGTTTACAGGATTCCACAATTGACATATGACTTTCATGCTGCAGTGGAAATTGAGGGAGAGAGAGAGAGAGAGAGAGAGAGAAAGAGAGAGAGAGAAAGAGAGGGAGAGAGAGAGAGAGAGAGAGAGAGGAGAGAGAGAAGGAGGAGGAAGGGGAGAGAGAGAGAGAGAGGGAGAGGAGAGAGAGAAATATAGGGGAGAGAGAGAAGGAGGAGGAAGGGGAGAGAGAGAGAGAGAGAGGGAGAGGAGAGAGAGAAATATAGGGGAGAGAGAGAAGGAGGAGGAAGGGGAGAGAGAAAAGGGAGGGAGAGAGAGAGAGGGGAGAGAAAGAGACCACAGGACAGAAAGAGAAACTGATCAAGAGGGTGAGAGACAGAGAGAGACAGAGGAAAAGTGAGAGAGAGAATGATAGAGCGCCCCCTCCCTGATCACCTCAGCCAGCGGTGGAGATCCCTGATCAAGAGTCTGCTTAAGGCTGCGTGTCAGACGGCGTGTAGCTGCAGGATTCAGCCAGGCCCGGGAGGCTACGTGCTATCTGCCAAGTCTGAGAACCGGTCCTACCGCACCTCTGCTTACACACACCAGTGCTCCGAGTTCACCTTCATAAGCCTGCAGTAACAAACGACATGAGGGACGGCTGCCTGTGTACCATAGGGGTATCAGGGAACATGAGCTGGGAGCAGGTATGTTACGGTAAACCTGATACTGGAAATATCAAATCGTCAAACTGAAACGACAGCTACACCAGAAAGAGAAAACATGAGTTCATAATGTTTATTAGACGAGTGGAGTCATCGCTGGGAACACCAGGACAGGGCTGCGGATCATTTGCCTGGCCTACAGATGACAGAGCAGGGGTTCACACATGCTCAGGCAGGACTCTGAAACGCTCTCCTGTATTAACATGTGAGGGGACTGTTTGCTAATTAGTGCCAAAAATTAGCGACCTGTGACTGAATCAGACCTAGTAGCGTGTGATACCTCCACCAGCACCAGCACCAGCTGGGATTAGATTTGGACTGGACGGGACACGTCTCTGGATGTAGGCTACATCAGTGTTCTGACCACTGCAATGTGGAATTGTGCAGTTGGGCCACATTTGGTGGATGCCTTACCTGGCACAATGCTGAGGATCCCAATTCCCACCCTCTGTCCCCTCGACCCTCCCCTTCCCACCCTCTGTCCAACGGCCCCTCCGCCTTCTCCCCTCTACCCACCCTCTTCTCACTCCTCCAACTCCCCACTCTTTCTCACCTTTAGAACCCCCACATCTTTTCTACCCATTGTCAAAACCCTCTGCCCCTCAATCCCACCCTCCATCCCTCACCTCCCACACTCTGTCCCCCTTCTCCCTTCTCCACCCTCTGTCACCGTCCTGCCTTTTCACCCTCTGTACCCCCTTCTCCTACCCTCTGTCCACACCCCAGTTCCTACTAAAACACACCTCACCGTTGCAACCCCCACACCTCTTCTACTCACTGTGAAAACCTTCCACCACCACATTTTCCCTCACCTCCCACACTCTGTCCCCCTTCACCACCCTCTCTCGCCCCTCCCGCCGTCCCACCCTCTGTCCCCCGTCCCCCTTCTCCAACCCTCTGTCCACACACCAATTCCTACCAAAACACACCTCACCTTTGCAACCCCCATACCTCTTCTACCCATTGTAAAAACCCTCTACCCTAACTTTCCCGCTCCCCTTCCCATGCTCCGTCCACCCCATCCCACCCTCCGTCCACCCCTTCCCACCCTCTGTACCTTTTGTTACCCACCCTCTGTCCCCGTCCCTCCTCTTACCACCCGCTGTCCTATCCCTGTCCCTCCCACCCTCTGTCCCCATCCCCTCCCACCCTCTGTCCCCGTTCCCCTTCCAATATCTGTCCACTCCTTCCCGTCCTCTTTTTCCCCGTTTCCCTTTGCCCCTAACCCACCCTCCGCCCAGTACAGCCAGTGTTTTTAACCTGTGTGAAAAGATGACATTGATATGACAGTCTCACTGTAGCATAACGCATCTATAAAAACCAGAGCAGAGTGGAGCATTTCTAATCCACCATAAGCAAAACATCCATCACAGAGGTGTCCTGTAATCAATGCTTTGTCTTCAGCTAAATCTCAGCTACTTAAGCCTATAGACTGATGACTCAGTCATTACAGTTTCGGTAATGCAGCAAATCTCATTCACGCTGTCTCCACGCAGAACGCTAAATGAAGCAATCACGGCCAGAAGAGGATATACTTTACGCAATGTGAGCCATTTCATAGATAATGTATGAGAGCGAAGAGTGTGGAAGGGAGCGATTAAGGAAGCACATCAAGCTGATTAAACACTATAAACTAATTACCCTGTTGCTTTGTTTTACCTGGGATCATGGAGCACAGCACATCAGCGTCCTTGTATGAACAACACTTCGGTTTACCACTAGGTTCATGAGCTGCATGTGTGGAATGAAGGAGATGCTTAGAGAGGGCAAACCGGTGATGCAGATGATGTTTAGATCAGGCATAATGACTAATGACTGCTATTATTGGATGGAGTCTAATTGACCTATTGTATTTAATATACACTCATCTTCCAAAGAACAGCTGCACCCAGACGGAGGAGTGTGTTGTGGATAAAGGTTACCAGGATCAATAACTGATGATAAATTTAGACTGATATGATCAATATTTATTGAGCTACACATACAGAAGTCTGTCTCTCAGTATGGCGTCGGGCCGGCGTGTTTGCTAACCCAACACGCCAGACGTCTCGGTATTAAGCTGTAGAGGTTCCTAATGGTGTCCTGTGATAATCCATCCCATGCAGCTTGAACATCCTCACACAGTTCCTGCAGATGGTGCGGTAGGGGTGGAGGTGGAGTGACACCAGACCTTCTGGATGTGTGACAACAAACCGCTCATCTCGGTGCTGAACACGGTGCCTCCACACATGGATTCGTTGGTCGTCTCCACCAAGACTAAAGCGGGACTCATCACAGGATGGGCAGTAGCTCTGCATCAGAGCACACAGGATGGGCAGTAGCTCTGCATCAGAGCGCACAGGATGGGCAGTAGCTCTGCATCAGAGCGCACAGGATGGGCAGTAGCTCTGCATCAGAGCGCACAGGATGGGCAGTAGGTCTACATCAGAGTGCACAGGATGGGCAGTAGCTCTGCATCAGAGCGCACAGGATGGGCAGTAGCTCTGCATCAGAGCGCACAGGATGGGCAGTAGCTCTGCATCAGAGCACACAGGATGGGCAGTAGGTCTACATCAGAGTGCACAGGATGGGCAGTAGGTCTACATCAGAGTGCACAGGATGGGCAGTAGCTCTGCATCAGAGCGCACAGGATGGGCAGTAGCTCTGCATCAGAGCGCACAGGATGGGCAGTAGCTCTGGCATCGATAGCACACAGGATGGGCAGAGGTCTACATCAAGAGTGCACAGGAATGGGCAGTAGGTCTCACATCAGAGAGCACAGGATGGGCAGTAGCTCTGCATCAGAGTGCACAGGATGGCAGTAGCTCTGCATCAGAGCGCACAGGATGGGCAGTAGCTCTGCATCAGAGCACACAGGATGGGCAGTAGCTCTGCATCAGAGCACACAGGATGGGCAGTAGCTCTGCGTCAGAGCGCACAGGATGGGCAGTAGCTCTGCATTACTGCACACAGGATGGGCAGTAGCACTGCATTAGAGCGCACAGGATGGGCAGTAGCTCACAGCAGAGAGCACAGGATGGGCAGTAGCTCTGCATCAGAGCACACAGGATGGGCAGTAGCTCTGCATCAGAGCACACAGGATGGGCAGTAGCTCTGCATCAGAGCACACAGGATGGGCAGTAGCTCACAGCAGAGCGCACAGGATGGGCAGTAGCTCTGCATCAGAATGCACAGGATGGGCAGTAGCTCTGCATCAGAGAGCGCAGGATGGGTAGTAGCTCACAGCAGAGAGCACAGGATGGGCAGTAGCTCAAAATCATGAACACAGAAATTGGAAAATGCTGATAGACTGACGCTTTGAAGGGAAATGGAGAGAATTCATTGACAATGAGGCATGAAACCACCGACCCAATGCTGTGTGCACCGTTTGGCCTTATCCAGTCGTGCAGGTTTATAATTGCACACACACACACACACTCACACTCACACAAACTCTCTGACTCCGCCTCATGTGACTCTCTGTGTGTGTGTCTGTAAGCAGAGCCAGATGTGTGCCTCTCTAATGAACACTAATCACATTTGGACCCGGTGAGGAGAAAAAGGCGCGACTGGGCATTCAATTTCCTCACACTGTCCTCAGGTCAGACACATTATACGTAAATATAATTAAAACCAGGCTGGAAGGGAATGTCGCCTGGACGCTATCTATTTTCTAGCTCCCTCCGTCCCCTTTTTTTCTCTTCCTTTCTTTCATTAAATGAGCAAATCAGATTCCAATTAGCGACCCTGTCATTCAGCGGGCCGGATCGGAGGAAGGGACTGGTTATTGTAGCCCATTACAGTTCATATGTTTCCTCACTGTCCCCCGGAGTGAGAGAGGGGGGCACTGCTAATTATGCTTTAAACGCTGCGCCAAAATGTTTCCCGAAGCCAGGAGGCACCCATCAGGCTGTTCTCGCTAGCTCGCTGCAGCTCCTCGCCATATGCATATGCTAACCAGAAGCCCGCTGGAGGAATTAGAATGAGGACGGCTGGAGACAATGAGAGCAGAGAAGAAGAGAAAGCCATGAGGCAGAATAATTGAACCCCTCCTTACGCTGTGGAGGGCTGTATACGGACCTATTGGGTTCAGTACTGGCGTGCGAGGTTCGGAGAAGTTTCGGGGTGACTTATGACGGATGGTTGATTACGCCCGAGAAGTCTTGATACTGTTAATCGAACGATAAGCCCTTAAGCTTCCTCATGCTAATCGGACATGTTTTCACATGCACGCTTTCCCCTCCGTGCATCAGTGTGAGATTTGGCATGCTTCGAGAATAGCCCCCCGTAACCTTCTCAGAGTCGAGTATTACTCGGAATAAGTCAAGAATCAAATCGACGTCAGTTAAAAACCCACTTTTTCTGGGAAGCTCTTCACGCGAGCGTGCCAACCTCAAATAACCTGCTCAGCTGCCAACCTAATCTGCCCTTTTGGTTTTCATCAATAATAAAAGTTCACAGGCAATTACTGCGGGTCTCAGAGCGCTATTCAGGTGACGGCCAAGCTCGTCTGTGCTACAATGTCAGAGCCTCTGCCAGCTAAATTGTCAGATTATTGTTTCAGGCGCTTTGGCTTCATCTGCTGCGTCAAGCTTTGTATTTCAATTCATCTCAACCTGGCTTACCTCACTTGCTTGCGCCAAGGGCTCTCCAAAGATATTAGTCCGACATGAACCCACACCAGCAGGATCTTTGGAGGTTAGGGAACCAGGCTTGTGATCGGAAGGCCGGCTGTTTCATTCCCTGTACCGTCAAGACACGACTGAAGTGCTCTTGAGCAAGTCCAGACCCCAGAAATTAAATATCTACCATGACAGTCGTGGTGTTGCCTATGTTGCTGGTTTGATAGCCTGAACCGCCAGGACACGACTGAAGTGCCCTCGAACAAGGCACCTAACCCGACTAACCTCACCTTTGCAACCACCTTACCTGTTCTACCCATTGTGAAAACCCTCCACCCTGACTTTCCTGCCCCCTTCTATGCTCCGTCCATCCCGTCCCTCTTCTATCCACCTGCTGTCCCATCCCTGCCCTTCCCACCCTCTGTCCCTGTGTCTCCGCCTCCCACCCTTTGTCCCCGTCCCTGCCCCTCCCACCCTCTGTCCCCCGTCCCTCCCCTTCCCACCCTCTGTCCCCCGTCCCTCTCCTTCCCACCCTCTGTCCCCACGTCCCTCCCCTTCCCACCCTTTGCCCCGTCCCTGCCCCTCCCATCCTCTGTCCCCCATCCCTCCCCTTCCCACCCTTTGCCCCGTCCCTCTTCTTTCCACCCTCTGTCCCCGTCCCTGCCACTCCCACCCTCTGTCCCTGCCACTCCCACCCTCTGTCCCCCGTCCCTCCCCTTCCCACCCTCTGTCCCCCGTCCCTCCCCTTCCCACCCTCTGTCCCCGTCCCTGCCCCTCCCATCCTCTGTCCCCCATCCCTCCCCTTCCCACCCTTTGCCCCATCCCTCTTCTTTCCACCCATTGTCTCATCCCTGCCCCTCCCACCTTTGTCCCCCGTCTCTGCTCCTCCCTCTGACCCTGTCCCTCCCACCCTCTGACCCTGTCCCTCTCACCCTCTGTCTCCACGGTGCAGCTGTTCTTTAGATGATGAGTGTATTTACAGAAGTATGGGACCACGGCTCTTTGTAAGAGGGCTGCTTCGCATCAGAGACGTTACCTCAGTGTCTCCTTGTATATTTGACAACAGAACTCAAGGTGGTGGTGGAAACGAGAGGCTTTCCGACATGAAAGCAGTCCACTGTAGGATTTTGTCCATTTAGCCCAGCTCCTAGGCGTGCTTCTCCTTCCATCTCCTTCCAGCTTTACAGCCCGCAACTCCTGAAGCATCTAAAATTCAGCATCCAGGCCTGGGCATGAAAATCAGCCGGCTTCTTTCGCTTTGAGAAAGTGCGGGTGCTTATGTGGGTGTGGGTGTGTGTATATGTGTGGGTATGTATTCGCTCGTTCCCCCATCAGCATTCCTCCGGCGCACCTGGGCGCTCCGCGGAGCAGAGAGGAACATACAGCGTGCGCCGCGCCGCTACTGATCCATGACATCAGGAGCCGCATGCTAAAGCTAGAATAACACCAGCCCGAGCAGACTCTGCAGGAGGGAGACTGAGCTCGCTAATGGCATCCAATTACCAATTACCTCCCGGGTTCCTAGACTGCCTCTCCATTTACGCACACCGGCCTATATGCCTTTTTACCATACCTGCTGCTAAATATAACAGTTCGGGGAGGGGAGATCGAGCGAGCCAGTGTTCCCCGAGATTGAAAGCAAACATGCCGTTTGCGCTGGGGTCGAAGATTAACCCCCAGTATTTACAGCCTGTTAAATGTCTATGGTGAATCAGAGCCCAGGGAGGTGGATGGATGGGCAAGGCAGGTTCAGGCTAGGCAATGCTAGCCTTCCTCTCCCTCTCTCTCTCTCGCTCTCTCTCTCTGTGGTAATTGGCCCTCAGGGGAATAGCGAAAGGCAGCGTAATTGAAGTGCACGAGAGCTTCTCTCAGTTATTAGGAGCGATGAACAAATTAGGACCCTGGCAATTTCCTTTATGATCATTTTTCCTTTCCCCTCCACTTTTTCTTCACCCCCTCCCCCCCAGCCCCCCCACCCTTCTTTTGTTACTCTGGCCTTTTACTAGTGTTTAGATTTCATTATTTTCTTTTCCATGTGCCTGGCATTATAAATATTAATGGCTCCCCCGGCACAAGGAGCCTTTCATTTTATGGAGTTTGGTGCCATTAAGGAGCGACACCAGAGTGGAGTTTCCATCACTGCATTCCGCCTGCGTCGCGTCCCTCGGACCAAGCTCCCGGCACATAGCGCCTTGCGTTGGGAAAGACTCACTAAACATTTGTTTGGGATGCTTTCGAGACTTGCAGGGTCTTTTTTATCCCCTCGCCAAGGTCCCCCGGAACTGAATGCCGAAGGTTTTCTGGAGAAGCCAGCGAAGCTTCCCTGTGTTTTTTAATTGCCGGGTTCAGTTAACCTGTGGGATTTGTGCTCCGGCTCTAAATTAGTTTGAAAGAACAAAAGGATTCCTGCATAATGAGGGTCCTGGGTTGTCACAAGTGCTCTTGTATGTCCTGTAAATAGGATAAAGAACTGTCGAGAATGGGCCTGTGTGTGTGTGTGCGTGTGGCTGGCTCTGAGAGTGTGTGCACAAGCCCTACAGCAGCGCTTCAATGCACTCTGAGGGAAACGCTAGGCGCACCGCCCCGTCACGTGACCGTGTGGACGTCTGATTGGCTGCTACGGTCCCTCAGTGAGCTGGGAGCGAGGAGCCTTGCCACTTGTCCCGTTCAGTGAGAAGGCGTCCCCTTCAAGGTCGGCCCCTGCACAGCTGGGACTGCAGCTGGAGGTGGCGAGAGAGTTCACGGTGCTCCGCACAGTGCGTTGGCAGGGCGCACCACATGGGGGCTCTCTCACATGAGCTCCTTCTAGTAATAAAGTGGATTCAGCACCGCACCGAAGCTGTGCTATGTAGATCGAAGGAGGCTTTCAACGCCTCCAAACATGCTACCCATGTTTCTAAATGATCTGCCCCTTGCTGGGACGGGAGGATCCCTCGCTGACCCGTTCCTTGGGCAGCCGCGTGTTCGTGTGCACGCTCTGAGTCATCATTCATATGTCTGCAGCTCTCTGGTTTCATGCAGCTCACGTCCAGAGTGTGTGTGAGTCCCGGAGTGGAACGAGTTGGCTGGGATGGGGGGTGAGGTGGAGGGGATGTGTGGATGCCACAGCAGCTCTGTAAATGGCCAGGTGGAGCCCCGTCCTCAGCTTTGATTCAGGCCATTGCATTAGCAGTCCTCACACACCTCCCACGTCTCCTCTTCTCCAGGCAGAGATGGAGAGGCTGAGACAAAGGCCCAGACAGAGAAAGATGGACTCGTGCGAGTTCTTTGTGCAGCCGAAATCAGGGGGGCCCCCCCTCTTTGGCCTGTTTGCAGACCCCTTTTCATTCGTCTCCCGTGTTTGTCTTTCGTGGGCAGATTAATCGGGGGAAAATATGTGCTGTGTGGCTGATCCTGTTCGAATGTCCTCATCAAGTTTTCGGCGCTCGGCGATTCAGAGTTCGAGCCAATATTTGTCTTTGCATAAAGGATACAGCTGCTCTGCGCACGTGTCCCGCCACACTCTGATCTGTTACGGTACTTTGGGCTACTTGTGTAACATGTGAATTCGTCTAGTCGAGTAGTAGTTTTCATTTCGTTCATTCATTCATTCGTCTGTGGGGCGTATTCCATCACTCTCTCCCACAGAAACCACTTTTCTCAGCTGCCTGAAATGCCTAGTTGGAATTCCAGCCCTTTTCTCAGTTACATGGTGACATCATCTCGTAACACTGTCCTTACTGCCAGCCTACAGGCAAGCTGGGCACACCCAAACACAAGCCACGCCCGTCACTGGATGCCGTGTATGGGTGCATCCGCTCTGACTTGTTTTTGACCAATCACAGAGTGGATGAGCGGACCAATCAGAGCACACTGAGGTCATGAAGTTTTTAAAATTACTTGACTTGTTTTCTGGATTTTCTGGATCAACTCATTTTGTGACTCAAGTCATGAATTAGAGCAGTTTGAATTCATGGATCTAAATTTTTAAAATCTGAATATGATATATATATATATATATATATATATATATATATATATATATATATATTATTTTATATATTATATTATATTCAGATTTTTAAAATTTATATAAATATTATATATATATATATAATTTATATTCAGATTTGAAAATTTATATATATAAATATATATAATAATCTATAATATATATATATATAATTTATATATACAATTTATATATTATATATTAATTTTTTAAAATATGAATATATATATATATATATCAGATTTAAAAAATATATATATATATATATATATATATATATATATATATATAATTTATTTATAAAATTTATATATTATATATCTAAATTTTTAAAATCTGAATATATATATATATATATTCAGATTTTAAAAATTTAGATTCTTTTTTTTTTTACTTTGGACCTTATATTATATATATAAAAATATTAATTTTTATATATATAAAAATAAAAATAAAAATTGATCACAAAAGTCAAATTTATGAATAATGACATTAAATATTTCATTTTAATATAATATCTATTAAATGTCCCATCAGTCTAAATCAGACAACAAAATTATTAATCAAATACCTATGTCAGATCATGCCTGATTATGGCCCCTCTACGTCAGCCCTTCCCATAGAATACAGCTGGGTCCTAATGCCTGTTCATTAAATGGAATTTCTGCATATTCCGAAGGAGGTCCCCTCAACTGAACTCTGCATTTCTTCATTTCCTCATCATTTTTGTTATTAAGCTGCAATGCATTTTATCATGGCATGGCTATATTACAGTAAGGCGCTCTCACCCTTCCCTCAGAAAGAAATGGAAATATGGGGGCGTATTTCATTTGATTATATCCATTATCCAGATCCTGTTGTTTCCCATTCTGACTTGCAGGAAGAGGCCACAAACTCATTGGAACCCGATCAGGCCTATTATATGCAATCCTGGTCCATTAAAATATGCATAGGCTGGCTTAGATTCTCCACATCAGACTAGGGCATCTTTAGCACCAGTGTTTTTGTAGTGTTAAAGCCCAGAGGAGAGGAAACAAGCCGGCGGTGTTGTTTAACAGCGAGCACTTGCCCTGTTATTTTCCCTTCTATCAGTTGTTTTTCATGCCCAATTAGATGAGATTGACTGCAGGCCTGCCTGTAAAGGCAACGCTGGCAGGAGGGCACATGTTCTGAGAACTACACTGAGATGCAGGAGATGGGAGTCTGAAATCAGGACATACAGTGCATCTCTATCTTCTCTCTTCATCTGTCTCTTTTTATCTATTGGCAAAAAGGGTTTTTCCATAGGATGCCCCGTGATTGGCGTTCCTCTCTCTCTCCGGAGAAGATGCTTATCGCACCCTTAGAAGGGACCTCTGAGTGATCAAGTGGCCTGATCAGAGAAGTAAAGAGGGGGAGATAACCTGAGATAGAGGCTTTGGATCTCCATGGCTTTCATTGCACCAGGTGACACAGGACAGCAGGCCACTGGCAGCTCAACCGCCACCTTGCCCACCCCACCCACCACTATTCTTAGAGCGCGGGTGGCCTGGGCTCTGTCACCTGACACATTCCTTGTGCTAACAAGACTTGTAAGAGGCCCTTCTAATGACTTCAAAACCTTCAAGTGGCCAAGCTTTAATACGGAGAGTGCGGAGTGACGAGAGGTAGCATGCGTAAAGGAATGCTCACATCTCCAACAAAGGGCCTGGAAAAGCACATGACCAAAGCCCCCCCTGCACCCCCCACCCTATTATGTGTCAAGGTGACTCCACGGGCCTGCCTAGGTGAGGGAGTGTGTTTGTTTTTCAGTGGGAGGCTTTCTGCCTGGTCCTTTTCTTCTCTTCTTCTTGTTTTCCTGCGCAGGGCTCAGAAGATGCTGGCTCAGCTGTTGACTTAGCGCTTAGCACATTTGCAAAGGAGGCAAAATATCCGTTTGGCGGGGGGTCAGGAAGAGGGGTTCACCCAAGTCCTTCTGTGTTAGAGAAAAGCCAATTGCCATACTGTTGGCTGTAGAGAAAGTGTATACAGGCGTCAACATGGCTACGCAATGCTTTTGTTCGTTGGCCTAGACGTCGGTATGTTCCACAGCTATTTCTGGTCATGTAAGAACAGTAGTGCAGTTTGAAACGGCTGTGGAGATTTAGGGATAAATGTCCTTAACCTGCTAACTACATTAGCCTCGGGGAGCTAATGTGAAATGAAAGAAGCTAATTTCCAAAACCAAACATGTCTAGGACTTGGGATTGGCTACCCCGGGATAAGGGGGGAGTTGGGTACATTACGGATGCATCCATAGGGGACCTGTGAGACAGTCTTGATGTCCACTATTTTTTAATTGGCCATATTCTTTTCCATCGGGGACTAATTCCTAAATTAGCACTACAAAGTAGGCAGTAGAATTAGAATTTAGAACCAATTGGCAATTTTGCTTGCACAGAGAGGGAACTGTCTACCGGCTTTAACCCCACTGTGAACCCAAACACCCGCACACACACACAAACCAATCAAGACACTTAGCACACTTGCCAGACCAGTGGGCAAGCCAACTCGGTAAGCAGTGGGCAGTCCAACCGGGGGAGCAGTGTGCAGTCCAACCCAGGGGAGCAGTGGGCAGTTCAACCCGGGGAGCAGTTAGGGGTTAGGTGCCTTGCTCAAGGGCATTTCAGTCATGCTCCGTCAGTCAGGGAATCAACACAGTGACTCTATGGCCACAAGGCTGGTTCCCTAACCTCCAGGCCTCGACTGCATCCTCATGTAGACCTTAATGAGGGGTACATGCCCATGTCCATGTCCATGTCCATAACCAAGCCTTTTTGTTATTTTACTAGTAGCTAGTTTAGCTAGAACGCATTCGGTGCATATTCTCTGTATGCCTAAATGATGTGAATGCCTGCAAGGGGGCCGAAAAACCATCAAGTAAAGTTAATTTCGAGAAAGGCCAGTGTGAGGACCCTAAGACAGCCTCTGATGGTCTAGTAAGCATCTACATGACATTTATAGGACAGGCATCTAGAAGGTATGTGCTCTAAGGAGGTTTAGCCGGACATCTGTTTGGTGCAGTAACGGTACTGTATATGTGGCCGCGTCCTCCGAGGAATTCTAGGCAGCCGGTGTTGAGAACAGTGGCTGCTTCAGTGCCCCTTGTCCCTGGCCGCATACACCCACACACACCTCCAGCAAGGAGTGCGAGACAGAACTTGATGTTTTATTGGTGAAAGGGGAAGTTGGACAGCTGGAAGGAGCTTTATTGGGATGACCATAAAGAGTCTGCCATGCTGTCATAGTTTTGGCCCTCGGTGGCGTCGTTTAGGACCCCTTTCCAGCTGCCCCACCCAGTAATGCATTTAATGCATTCGCATCAAAGAACATCAATCCAAAACACATGCGACCGCAGTAGCAGTAATACCGCACCAGATAGTCGCTTCCTTACTTGTGCTAACGGTGAAATCAGATTGTTAAACAAGTCCTAGGTTTTTGTATCAGTAGTCGTCTGTTACTTAGAAACAGGTATGTACACTGTTATGCATTGTCAGACAGTGTCATAGCAACCACCTGGGATGCTTTCCCAACAAGTCCCAACACTGTTCTCCATATAGGTGTAGCAGTAGGATGCTCTTCCCAACTGTTGAAACACTGTGGTGCGTCGTAGCAATACCACCTGGGAGCATTTGTCCCCAATTTGGAAATTATGTCATAGGCAGTGTATATAATACCCCACTGGTATTCACGGTGGTGGTCCAATGTTGGCTGGCGACTCCAGCATTGGCTGGTGACTCCAGGATTGGCTGGCTGCCAACTCATTTGCCATAGCGGTGCTGATGCTACCTTAAGGGCCACAAAATGTTTGGCAAAACAATCATTTCCATTTCATCCACCAAGCTTTCCAGGGGTATCCTGGGCATAGTTACAGTTGCGATGTTATCGTTAAACCAATTCCCCACAGCGCCAACTGGAGGCAGACCAGTGCTACATCTGTAATCAGTGACATATTAAAGCCAAACAGTGACCTTCCCCTGAATTCGTTTTGGACCATTGGTCATTGGAGATGTAGGAACTAGTCTTCTGCACCTAACCCATCCGTGCAGTGAACACCCACATACACACACACTAGTTTTATTTAATTTTTTAAATATATTTTTTTATATTCTTATTTTTTTATATTTTTTATTAATTTTTAAATTTTTTAAAAAAAATTTATTATTTATTTATTTTTTTAAATTTTATTTTATTTTATTTTATTTTATTTTATTTTATTTTATTTTATTTTATTATTTGTGTTTATATCTAGTGAACACACACTCGAGGGCAGTGAGCACACTTGCCCGGAGTGTTGGGCCGCCCTATCCACAACACCCGGGGAACAGTTAGGGGTTAGGAGCCTTGCTCAAAGGCGCTTCAGTCAATTCCCTCAGCTCCGGAGATCAAATCGGCCACCTTCCGGCTGCTTCCCTAACCTCCAGCCCAGGCATGTCATAACATATTCTTCTCACCTTCAGAACTCAGAGGGTCTAAGAGGTTAACTAGGGGGTCCCGCACTCCTCAGGACCTGCTGTATTCATACTTTGGTCATAGGCATCAACTTCAGTGTTTAGCCATGAGCCTTTGGATCTAAAGATCCTTTCTGGAACGTTCCAGCCTTTTCCAGCCTCATCCCTATCAGCCTCATCTGTAGCATATGGTTGATTACCACCGCCGCCCGTTTTTGAATGGTGCTGTATGTGCTCCCAGCTCTCCCTTCAGCCGGCGTCTAAGCCTCATACACACTTTTGCCAATCATCTGGCTGTTCGACTGAATTAGGCCCACAGGAATACCGGGGTGGAATTGGTCCCTGTAATCCGAAACTCCGCGCCATGTGGTGCGCTTATGGCCATACTCATGTGCAGCCATAAAGAGACCAATATCCCATATGCCAGTCTTGATGGGGCCATCCTTATTTAATAAGGCCAACTATCCATTGTGTCATTACTGTCAGCGTTCAGCCTCTCCCTGCCTAACCCGATTATGTCCGGTAAATAGGACTTTTCCTTTTTTGCCGATTGCTGCGTTCGTACCGGAGTGATCTCATCTCTCTCATCCACATGCGTGCGCGTTCTTCCGCGTGTTTATGTCCGGTTCTGTTCTCTCATCCTCGGCCCAACAGATACAGATGTCAGCTGTGCGATATCCCCCCCCGAAACTCGTGACATGTGTGCTTAAGCACAGTGATCAGAGATGATCCCGCTAAACGGAGCTACGTGTCAGCCTGTGCCGCTAGATAATTGCTCCGAGGGCTTCGCACACAAAGGCCCTACGCCATCCGGCTATCTGCGGATTTGCGGATGAGGTGCGGAACAGATCTGCGTACGCAGGAGAAAGACCTGCGGATATGTAGGACCCCCGTTAAAGGTGTGGAGGTGATCTGATGGATAGAGGAATGGATGGGTTTACTTGGTTTTGAATTTATTCATCTTTCCATATGAATGATATACACCTCGTCAGCGCAGGTTTCCCGTCCCGCGGCAGCCGGCGCCGTGCTGGAATGTGCAGTATTCCGATGGGAATGATGTATTAAGGGAATTAGGCGCTGCTGTAGTCAGTGTGTGAGTGTCGGTGGGGTCTCGGAGATCTGCAGGAGACGCTGGTTCTGCGTGATCTGCTCGGTGTGGTTATTGAAATCAGTCACCTCGCCGCACCATCTGCTGAAACGGCTGTGGAGCTTTTGTTGTCTGTTTATTTCCAAGAACCAGGCGAGCGCAGCAATCCCACCGTCACCCTCACGAGCGCAGGAGTCTCACTTCACACAGCCTCTACAGCCCAGCTCTCTGGTCTCTCTCTCTATCTCTCTCTCTCTCCCCCCTTCTATCTCAATCTTTCTTTCTTTCTCTGTTTTTCTCTCTATCTTTCTCTCTCTTTGTCTTTATTTCCGTACTCTCTCACTCTTTTTCTCTCTCTCTATTTTTATCTCTCTCTTTCTCTGTTTTTCTTTCTTTTTGTCTTCATTTCCATACTCTCTCACACTTTTTCTCTCTTTCTATTTCTCTCTCTCTCTCTCTCTTTCTCTCTCTCTCTCTCTCTCTCACCCATTCTCTCTTTTTTCTCTCTGTCTCTAGCTGTTTTCTCTCTCTCTCTCTCTCTCTCTCTCTCTCTTTCTCTCTTCTCTCTCTCTCTTTCTCCCTTTCCATTTACTCTCTCTTTCTATTAGCCTCTCTATTGCTTTATTTCTTTTTTTCTGTCTCTGCCTCTCTCTCTCTCTCTCTCTCTCTCCTTTTCTCTCTCTGTCTCTTTTTTCTTTCTCACCTATCTCCATCTCTCTCTGCCTGTCTTTCTCTCTCTTACACATCTCACCCCCTCTCTCTTTCTCTTTCTCTTTCTCTCTCTCTCTCTCTCTCTCTTTCTCTTTCTCTCTCTCTCTCTCTCTCTCTCTCTCTCTATCTCTTTCACTGTCTCTCTATCTCTCTCACACATATCTCTCTCTATCTCTTTCTCTCTTTCTCTCTCTCTATCTCTTTCTCTCTCACACATATCAATCTCTATCTCTTTCTCTGTCTCTCTTTCTCTCTCACACATCTCTCTCTCTCCATCTCTTTCACTGTCTCTCTTTCTCTCTCACACATATCTCTCTCTCTATCTTTCTCTCTCTCTCTCTCTCTCTCTCTCTCTCTCTCTCTCTCTCTTTCTGAGATTATGGTAGACTGTCTGTATGGAAGTCTAAGGATGTGCTCTAAACAGCACTTTCTGAGATGAACAGATGAAACAAATTGATTGAAAAACAAAACAAACGAAGCAGCAGCTCAAACGGGCCTTCAGCAGAGTGCCAACGTCTAGACCGACAGCGGAACCGAGGAACAGTGATACCGTTTACCGCGCTGCTCAGTGCAGCCACCTTCAAACCACCTGAGCAGCGGCAGATCACCAGGTCCACTCTGGGCTGTGTGAACAGTGCCTGGCTCTAACAGGGCTGATAGTGGATGACCGACTGTTCCCTGCTGGGGAGCCGTGGCCTGCGCTGTACCGTACCTACCGGCGGTTATTTTATATAAACAGGGTTTATTTGTTGTCATTGTTGTTGTTATTTTTTTTTCCTGGAAATATCCCCCTCTCACTACAACACACACATCAGTGTCACTGCAGTGCTGAGAAAGATCCACCCCCACATCATACCTGCTCTGTGGTGGTCCTGTGGGGGTCCTGACCATTGAAGAACAGGGTAATACAGTATACAGAGAAACAGATGGACTACAGTGTGTATCTGTACACCTACAGAGTGTCCTGTACGGTCAGTGGAGCTGAGGTGTACCTAATAAAGTGGTGGTGGTCAGTATACGGTGTATGTCCATCACCATGAGTACATCCAAACGTATCCCTACCAGGTCACATGTGCTGAAGTCTTCACAGCACATAGCGGGAATAGGGTAGCAGGAGCGGGCTACGCCAGAACAGGGATCGGGAAACTCGATGACGGCGCAGTGTGCACCAGGCTCAGCAGGAAAGCTTGACCGAGACAAACCGATAGCACCACTTGCAATGGCAACATAACCGCGCAAACGCGAAAGTAGGCGATTAAGCGAATTCAATTAAGACCAAGTTCCGGATGTTTCCCGTCTGTGTTTGCGTGAGCGTGTTTATGTACGTGTGTATGAGCCAGATAATTTCGATCTGCTCTACTCGCCTCCTAATCCATCACGCCTCCTCTGCTGCCCATCAAGCGAGACTAGTCCGCTAGTGTGTGTGTGTGTGTGTGTGTGTGATGGATCTGCTCCAAAGCAAACACAGCAGTAGGCTGCAGCATGATTGAAATGGGTTTGGGGAGGTGGGGGTCCAAGGAAGACAAAAAAAGAGAAGGAAAAGAAAGAGAGGGATGGAAAATGAGAATCGGCCCCGTCCGTTGAGCATGATAAACAGTGTCTCCAGTTGCCAGTTGTTGCAGTGATTGCTCAGCTGCTGTTCTCCAAACACGGCCGTTTGTCCTGGAATCTTGGCATGGCGCAGATACGGGCGAGATACCGAACCCTTCATCAGTGTGCGGCTCTGTTTGGCCAGCCAGTTCAAATAAAGTGGAGTGCTAATGAATTTGATAAGAAAACAATAACGGGACAATGGATACTGTCGGAGGAGAGGCGCTCCGTTTCAGGCCGGTAAAAGCCGGCACTAATGAGAAAGAGCAACAGGAAATTCACTCATTCGTTACCTCCAGCGTGTTTAGAGCTCGGCCGCTTCTAAGTGAGGACTTGGCCAGCATGGCGTAAACAGCAGAACAATGGACGCACACAGCTGGGAGGCCCCCAGATCTTCTCCTGTCTGTCTTCTGATGAGCTTTTAATGCTGGTCAGGGGCTTATCTCATCTGACCTGAGCACCTCGGCTCTTCTGCTTTATCAACTTTACTAACAGTACTTCTGGGGGAGGCTGTTGGAAGGAGTTCTCTCCTTAGCTCCTCTCAGGAGTTCTCTCCTTAGCTCCTCTCAGGAGTTCTCTCCATAGCTCCTCTCAGGAGTTCTCTCCTTAGCTCCTCTCAGGAGTTCTCTCCTTAGCTCCTCTCAGGAGTTCTCTCCTTAGCTCCTCTCAGGAGTTCTCTCCATAGCTCCTCTCAGGAGTTTTCTCCTTAGCTCCTCTCAGGAGTTCTCTCCTTAGCTCCTCTCAGGAGTTCTCTCCTTAGCTCCTCTCAGGATTTCTCTCCTTAGCTCCTCTCAGGAGTTCTCTCCTTAGCTCCTCTCAGGAGTTCTCTCCTTAGCTCCTATCAGGAGTTCTCTCCTTAGCTCCTCTCAGGAGTTCTCTCCTTAGCTCCTCTCAGGAGTTCTCTCCTTAGCTCCCCTCAGGAGTTCTCTCCATAGCTCCTCTCAGGAGTTCTCTCCTTAGCTCCTCTCGGGAGTTCTCTCCTTAGCTCCTCTCGTGTTCTTAGGGGGGTTGTCCTGTCGATGGGTCCCTCAGGATGCTCACTAGGGGTCTGGACCTAACACTGGTCCATGATTCAACTGTGTGCTCCAAGTACGTTGTTGATTATCGGAAGCTGTGAATGAGGACCGATACGTACTGTTGCTCAGCTTACTAGTGAAGATGCTTTGAGTGCGTTGTTGATTGATGCTGGTTGCTTGTAAACGTTTGTTGGTCAAACGATGCAGTTACTGTTAATGACATAATTAACAGAATCTCCACAACACAGTGTGCGCAGGACAGCACCGAATACACTTTAAGCAAAGTGTCCCAACCTCTACATGTTTCCAGCCTCCTACCGTGTGTCCACTATCACCTGTGGGGCTTCATGCCTGCTGTCCCATTTGGCCATGCCACAACACCTCAGACGCTGAACTAGCCGGTAGTGGGACACTACAGTACCTTGGGCACAACAAGATCGAAAATATACCTTATTAAATCACAAACTATAACGGTCTGCTTATTATTACTGTTACTATACTATAACTGTTACTAGTGTTATTACTACTACATTACTATTATTATAACTATTACTATTACCATAATATACTATTCCTATTACTATTATTATTACTATTACATTACTATTAATATAACTTATACTATTGCCATAATATACTATTCCTATTACTATACTATTATTATAACTAACACTATTACCATAATATACTATAGCTATTACTATAACTATTACTATACTATAACTGTTACAATTACTATATCTATTACTGTACTGCCACTATTACTATTATTATTAGCATTACCATAATATGCTATTACTAAACCGTAACTATTCCTATTACTGTAGTATTACAATTACTACATTCTCACTTTTGCTATTATTATACTATAATAGCTTATACTAATAATTGCTATTATTATACTAAAATTTCTATAAAATTACTATCACTTGATATTACTATATTATTAATATTAGTATTACTATATGACTACTATGACCACACTATTACTATTCTTATTACTATACTACTACTTACTATACTATTACTACTACTATTACTATTACTATTACTATTACTATTACTACTGCTATTACTATTACTACTATTACTATTACTATTACTACTGCTATTACTATTACTACTATTACTATTACTACTGCTATTATTACACTACTGCTATTACTACTGCTATTATTACACTACTGCTATTACTACTGCTATTATTATACTATAACTATTACTATTACTACTGCTATTACTATTACTATTATTACACTATAACTGTTACTATTTCTATTTTAAATTCATTCCCAATGCTACACAGACTCAGAATAGAATCAACTTGTACTCAATTCATTTTTTCCATTAATCTGTAGCAAAACGTTTTTATATTGAAATTTGATTTCAAATTAAAGCTACTGTATATACTATAATATATATATATTTCATGTTCCGTCCTGTAATCTGGATTCATGAGTTGTAATAAGGACAGATTCAGCCGTACTGAAGGGCCTGTGTGGCTCTGACACTGCAGCTGCAGCTCGTTTGAGTTTATTGTGTTTGGGATTAGGTTTAGGTACAGAGTTTTTCACCACTGTCTGTGATGTAGCATTAGCTTAAGCTCCCTCTGGAGACTGCAGTGTGGAATCTCTCTCTCTCTCTTCTCTCTCTCACACTCTCTCTCTCTCACACTCTCTGTCTCTCCCTCTCTCTCCTCTCTCACTCTCTGTCTCTCTCTCTATCCCCCTTGCTACTCTCTCTCTCTCTCTCTCTCTCTCTCCTTTCTCCTCTCTCTCGCTCTCCTCTCTGCCTCTCTCTCTGTTCTCCCTCTCTCTCCCCCCCTCTCTCTCTTCTCTCTCTCTCACACTCTCTGTCTCTTCCTCTCTCTCCTCTCTCACTCTCTGTCTCTCTCTCTATCCCCCTTGCTACTCTCTCTCTCTCCTCTCTCACTCTCGCCCTGTCTCTCGCTATCTCTCTTGTTCCCTCTCCCTCTCTCTGTTTCTCTCTCCATTACTCTGTTTCTCTCACTCGCTCTCCCTCCTTACCCCTCCCTCCCTCCCTCCCTTTCTCTCTATCTGTCTCTCTCCCTCTCTCTCTCTCTTCCCCCCTCCCTCCCTCTTTCTCTGTCTGTCTCTGTCCCTCCCTCTCTCTCTATCTCTCTCCCTCACTCTCTCTCTCTCTTTCTCTCCCTCTCTCTCTCTCTCTCTCTCCCTCCTTGTATTTTCCTTCTCTCTAACAGGGGCTAATTGCTTGATTGCTCGAGACATGCCCGGGTCAGACTGTGTGACCTTTCCTATGAGGGCTGGCGTACCTCAGGTCTATTACAGGACGCATTATAACTAGAAGAAATGGAAAGATGGAGCCCTCCGTAAACTCCTGGCACACACGCGTCTGTATACCTTGTAATTATGTATGATTTTGCATAATACCTTTGTAGAACTGCTGTGTAGGAGGAGGTCTCTGAGGTGATATACCTGTGACTCCTCAGTCCACAGTGTAGGTTCATATGAGAGGGGGACACAAGTAAACAGACGGGACATTGGTTCTAATATTCATGCACTGTAGAGGGAAGTTTGCGTGATGAGGGTTTCCCTCAAAGCTAATAAGGATTGAATGATGGACTGAAAGCTAGTAGGACATTCCTAAGTCTAACCCTAACAGCAGTGACCAAACAGAAATGGTTCGGTCCAGGAAGGTGAGCTCTTCTGTTTTTCTTGCGCTTTTGTTCTGGAGGAGCTTGAAAACAAACCGGCTCCACCAGCCGGCCCAGTGTGTGCCCTGTATCACTAAGCTGATGATGTAACTCTTCTCTGGAGCTGCTGTTTCATTCGGTGTTCAGTTCTGATGAAAATGGAATTGGACAGTCCTTCAGCTGGCGGCAGAGAGCAGCACCTCGCCACGGGCACACACTCACAAATCTCTCCTGAAGTTCACCAGACCTGCCCAGGATATCTGGCTCCGAGGGCATGACCGGTCGTTCGTTTTTACCAGCGGCGAAAGGGAAAACATGGGGATCACCTTTTATAATCGAACGAGAGAGAGAGAGAGCAGACAGGGGGGTTTGAACGAGCTGGCGGTGGTACAGGAAAACGTGGGATCTGATGTATGACAGACCGCTGCTGGCAAAGCCTATTCATCACGCACCTCTTCTGCGGCTGCAACTGATTCAATTTGCGGGGTGCCACTGCTCTGTGCACCCTTCATGCATGATGCACACACACACACACACACACACACACACACACACACACACACACACACACATATATATACTACCATGTGGATAGTGGGACTATAATAAGATACATGGCGCAGAAAGTGTTTGTGTGTGTCTGTGTGTGTTTGTAAGAGAAAGCAGGTGCATGTGTGTGTGTGTGTGTATGTGCATGCACACGTGTGTGTGTGTGAGAGAGTGTGTGTGTGGTTTGTGAGTGTGTGTGTGTGTCTGTGTGTGTGTTTGTCTGTGTGTGAGCGTGTGTGTGAGATGTGTGTGTGTGTGTGTGTGTGTATATATGTGTGTGTGTATATGTGTGTTTGTGTGAGCGTGTGTGTGAGATGTGTGTTTGTGTGTGTATATATGTGTGTGTGTGTGTATATGTGTGTTTGTGTGAGCGTGTGTGAGATGTGTGTTTGTGTGTGTATATATGTGTGTGTGTGTGTATATGTGTGTTTGTGTGAGCGTGTGTGTGAGATGTGTGTGTGTGTGTGAGATATGTGTGTGTGTGTATGTGTGTGTGTATATGTGAGGTGTGTGTGTGTGTGTGTGTGTGAGAGAGGTGTGTGTATGTGTGTATGTGTATGTGTGTGTGTATATGTGAGGTGTGTGTGTGTGTGTGTGTGGTGTGTATGTCTCTGTGTGTGGTGTCTGAGCATGTGTGTGTGTGAGAGAGAGTGTGTGTGTGGTGTTTGTGCATATGTGTGAGAGAGAGTGTGTGTGTGGTGTGTATGTCTGTGTGTGTGGTGTTTGAGCATGTGTGTGTGGGAGAGAGAGTGTGTGTGTGGTGTGTATGTCTGTGTGTGTGGTGTTTGAGCGTGTGTGTTTGTGAGAGAGAGAGAGTGTGTGTGTGGTGTGTATGTCTGTGTGTGTGTGGTGTTTGTGCATATGTGTGTGTGAGAGAGTGTGTGTGTGTGTGTGTGTGTGGTGTTTGAGCATATGTGTGTGTGTGTGGTGTTTGAGCGTGTATGTGTGTGAGAGAGTGTGTGTGTGGGGTTTGTGTGTATGTGTGTGTGTGTGTGAGAGAGAGAGTGTGTGTGTGGTGTGTGTGTGTGTGTATGTGTGTATGTTTGTGTGTGTGTGGTGTTTGAGCATGTGTGTGTGTGAGAGAGAGTGTGTGTGTGTGTGTGTGTGTGGTGTTTGAGCATGTGTGTGTGTGTGAGAGAGAGTGTGTGTGGTGTGTATGTCTGTGTGTGTGGTGTTTGAGCATGTGTGTGTGTGAGAGAGAGTGTGTGTGTGGTGTGTATGTCTGTGTGTGTGGTGTTTGAGCGTGTGTGTTTGTGAGAGAGAGAGAGTGTGTGTGTGGTGTGTATGTCTGTGTGTGTGTGGTGTTTGTGCATATGTGTGTGTGAGAGAGAGTGTGTGTGTGTGTGTGTGTGGTGTTTGAGCATATGTGTGTGTGTGTGTGTGTGTTTTGTATGAGAGTGTATGTGTGTGAGAGAGAGTGTGTGTGGGGGGTTTGTGTGTATGTGTGTGGTGTGTGTGTGTGTATGTGTGTGTGTGTGTGTGTGTGTGTGTGTGTGTGTGTGATGTTTGAGCGTGTGTGTTTGTGAGAGAGAGAGAGTGTGTGTGGTGTGTATGTCTGTGTGTGTGGTGTTTGAGCATGTGTGTGTGAGAGAGAGTGTGTGTGTGGTGTGTATGTCTGTGTGTGTGGTGTTTGAGCGTGTGTGTTTGTGAGAGAGAGAGAGTGTGTGTGTGGTGTGTATGTCTGTGTGTGTGTGGTGTTTGTGCATATGTGTGTGTGAGAGAGAGTGTGTGTGTGTGTGTGGTGTTTGAGCATATGTGTGTGTGTGTGTGTGTGTGGTGTTTGAGCGTGTATGTGTGTGAGAGAGAGTGTGTGTGGGGGGTTTGTGTGTATGTGTGTGGTGTGTGTGTGTGTGTGTGTGTGTGTGTGTGTGTGTGTGTGTGTGTGTGTGTGATGTTTGAGCGTGTGTGTTTGTGAGAGAGAGAGAGTGTGTGTGGTGTGTATGTCTGTGTGTGTGGTGTTTGAGCATGTGTGTGTGTGTGAGAGAGAGTGTGTGTGGTGTTTGTGCATATATGTGTGGACTGTCTTTTAGCCTTAGCCAAAGAAGGTGCCTCTTTCATCTCCTCTCAAATTCACTTTACCCATGCTTTACCCAACACGTCCCCTCTCTCACCCCATCCCCGTCTCCTTACTCCTCCTCCTCCTCGTCTCCTTTCCGTCTCCTTCCCCTTCACTCACAGTCGGGACCCTCACAGCATGTCATGTTCTTCTTCCATCTCCTGAAACTCTCCTCCACTAGATCTTTCCTCTAGCCGGACATGCCCGTACAAAACTGCGCTGTCCATGCCTTTAAGATGCACGAAGAGCGAGCATGTGTTTCTCGTAATCTCGGCTGACTTTCCGCACCAAGTCCACCTCCATTTTTTCAGGCCTGATTTCAGTGTGTGGCTTCAGAGCGCTCTGTAGTCGTGCCAGGCAGCGTCGTTTTTCTGTGGTCATGCTGGCTAAGTAGATACAGCGGTAACACTTATAAAGAGTTTATGAATGACTTAATATGACTTTATTAACATGAGCAGTTGGGTTATAAGCATGTTACGAAGCGTTAATAAGCAGTTATAACACATTAATAGAGTGGTAATAAGCAAAATGGGGCTTTTCTGTCTGAGGAATATGGATATGCTGTAATTTTTAATGCTGACTGATGGAAAAGACATCACACACACCCACACAAAATATATTACACTGTATTGGAAGCATATTCCAGCATGTCGGAGCTGTAACTTGTATCACGCTAGACTTTTAATTGCATGCTTCAGTGGGACAGACATGAGAGGATTGCTATAATCAGTGGGCGTAATTCTATTTATAAGGCTATGGAGACTAAAGATAACAAACTTTTCTCCCTCCTACTCGTCCCCCTTCTTCTTCTTCTCTCAAAGCAGCAGTGATTAGGAAGCAAATGATTCTATTAAAAAGACTATGAAAGCTCTTTAAGCTGACAGACTTTCAGACTTCCCTTTTTTCACTGCATGGCTTTTTTTCTGCGGAGGTTAAAGAGCATGATGTAATGTATTAAGACACATCGTGCGCCTATTGTTCTTGCTCAGCCGTGTCACAAGTCCCTCAAGTCTAGTACTCTGGACTTCAAAGCGGGCCCTGGGTTTTTACAGATGGTGGAAACGCTCTCTTGTGAGCGCGGCCGTTTCATGCTAACATGCACGCGTGCCGCAGCCGGCGGGGTCGGCGAGCACGCACTTCAGACGGTTACAGCCCTTGTCAGATTCCGCAGGGTCAGGCAAATGAGCTTAATGAGCCTGTACACTGATCATGTGGTAGGGCTCACGTCTCATGGCTCATGCAGTCTGAACTACAGTTCCCAGGATACACCGGTGTAGGACGTCACCGACACATGCCCCACAGGCACCCCCAAACGGCTCCCCAGGTGCCACGGATAGGGCTGCCCAGCAATCCGGGCAAGTGTTCTTACTGCCCCACTGTGTTTGTGTCTCCCTGGTTGAGACCCTAGCCTGTCCCCATGCCATGTTCCTGGTGTTAGAGACCTATAGGGACTCTCCGAGACGTGTGACCCCCACACCGGCCCCTGTTCCCCTGATGTTTCGTATGAACCATATGAGGCTAGGACCTTTGTGCCCTGATGTATGTACAGGGTCTGTTCTTTTTGGCTGCCGTGTATCGGCTGCCTCACTCGAAAGGCATGCCATGCTGAAACACTCCTGATCACTTTGAACGTGAACGGGCTGATCCAAACCGCTGTAGGCGGAATTGGCGGCTACATGTAAGATGCATTGGTTCGTCCTGCCATCACAAAAACAGTGTATTCAAAACAGGCTCGTTCTGCAGCTCAGGTTCCGTGTGTGGATCGTATGGAGGGGGAGGGGTGGGGGGTGAATGGTACGTTCTAAAACCTGTGTTTTACAGTGTTTACATGCTACATCAAAATTCTTACATAACATTTAGTACGTTTGGGTTTCCATGCCATGGCCCTGTAAACCAGCCAGGCTGTCCTTTATAGCTTTGTTGTTACGATTGTGGATCTTTGAGCCCAACAGACCAACAAATGCACCCCTCCATGAAAGGCTCTTTCAGAAGTCCTGCCCCGCAAATTCTTGGCCATGCATTCCCAAGGCAAATGACACTTGTATTTTTAGGTCTTAGTGGCACACAGTGCTAGCAAACGTGTTTATCAACCCTTCATCCGTTGTAGGGAAGAAATCCACGATAACTTTAGAGAGAGCAATGACGTTGATGAGTTGTTGAGGTCATGCTAACCTGTTACAAACAAACCCACCTGGCCAGCACAAACTCTTCATGCCTTGATGAAGCTAAACTCAGCTGGATTAACATTCCTTATTGTGCAAGTCCAATATTTGTTGCGGACCAACACAGGGCTTATTCAAAATGGCATACTACATACTACTCCCATAATAAACCCAGGTGAAGCTATCTTCATAGTGTACTGCATCCCATCATGCACCACGGCCTCACCAGCTCTCAGCCTGCTTCAGAGAAAATGATGGCGGCTAACACTGGGGGGCTAACCGCAGCCCACTCCGAGTATCAATGTGGGTGTAGTGATTGTAGTGGGGTGTGGGTTCATCAGAATGAGCCTCAGAAAGTTAAATATACAGGTCTGAAGATTAATAAAAGATGAACTCGCTTTAGAGGATCAGTTTTAGAGTGAAATAGCTGAGGCAAGCTAACCGCTAGGCTAACCGTATCTCAGGTGAACTGAGCAGCGTTAGCAGCAGCTAGCGCTAAACAGTGGATACAGTAATAACAGCTCTGAGGTAAATGTGGGTGTAGTGATTGTAGTCGGGTGTGTGTTCATCAGAATGAGCCTCAGAAAGTTAAATATACAGGTCTGAAGATTAATAAAAGATGAACTCACTTTAGAGGATCAGTTTTAGAGTCAAATAGCCGAGGGGAGCTAACAGCTAGGCTAACCGTATCTCAGGTGAACTGAGCAGCGTTAGCATCAGCTAGCTCTAAACAGTGGATACAGTAATAACAGCTCTGAGGTAAATGTGAGGTAACTGGTCATGTGACTGTATTAGTATACTACGCTGTAGGTCAGAACTTTTTACTGTACTGTATACCACACACAGGGGGGCGTATACAGTGTGCGGTACATGCTACTGTAGTGTGCGGTATGGTAGTGTGCCATCTCGACTTCAGCTAAAGAAGACTGGCTCATTTGAACTATAAAAAAAGTGCATTGGATTCATATCCTAAATCTGTGTTTTGACAGACAGCATGTATGATCTGTACAAACGGCAAATGCATCCCAGTTCCATATATACATATATGTCTTTTCCATCAGTCAGCATTGAATATTACAGCATATCTATATATTTATCAGACAGAAATGCCCGAATGTGCTTATTACCTCTTCATAAATGTGTTATAACTGCTTATTAACGCTTTGTAACATGCTTATAACCTAACTACTCACATTAAGTCATTTTGAGCCCTAAAAGGAAAAGTGTTCATATGGGCTTAACTGCCGAACAGCTATAGTCCCGGTCTGAGGGCAGGAGAACTCGTGTGTTTGCTGGTGCTTACTGAACAATTAACTTCAGACTCATCGAGGCCTCAAACCTCCTGAAATACGGCGCGCATGTGGCCGGCACGCGCCCCACCCGCCTCGACCCGGTCCGGCCAAACGCGCCTGCTTCTGCGGCTTTTCGCCCCGGGGGCAGATTGGCGGCGGTAGGAGGATGGCGGGGGGGCAGTCAGCGGGTGAGACGCACTCTCAGATGTGGCAAGGCAAAGCCACATGGCCTCTGGCTCCACTATCTCTCACATTTATCTTCCCAGACCGCTCATGTGGCGAGCCCAGCGAAAGAGAACGCGGGCTGCATCGAGCCGAGGATGGAGAGAGAGAGAGAGAGAGAGAGAGAGAGAGAGAGAGAGAGAGAGAGAGAGGGAGAGACGGAATGGAATAGATGCTGGTTCAATTTGAACTTGGCCATCCATGACTTCAAAAAGATATGGAGGGGATATTGCTCATAATCTCTGCCACTAAATCAAAAGAAGCCATGGCCCGATAAATAGCATTTTCCGACCAAAGACTTTGTCCTCTTTTGCTTCTTTATCCCTGTATAGGAATGTAAATGGAGGGCAGACCATGTGGAAAATTCCCTTTCTCCCGTTTGTCAGACCCGGAATCGTTATTGTTGTTATTCAGATCATAGCCTTTCTTTCAGCTCGGCATAATGGATAGTTTCATATCGTTATTTAGGCTATCACTCTCGGACAACTCCAGCCCCTCTCTCTCTCTCTCTCCCTCTCTCTCTCTCTCAGTAATTATGTGTTTCAATATTTTCATCTCTCAGATGCCTGTCAAATTAGCCCAGTAATATGTCCCCCTGATGGATGCTGCCCTGCAGTGATTAAAGTGCAGAGATCAACTTGGAGAGAGTCCACCTGCCCGCTCTTCCGCTTCCTAATCCGTTCATCTCTTTGCCTACTCCCTCTTGTTGCACATAGCCATTAAAACTAGCGTGGTTTTTCCACCCGTGTGATTTACGGCTGACGCTCATGAGAACCCAAGTTTCAAGAATCTCCTGCTAGCCCGCCGCGGAATCCGTTGTGACCGAATAAATCAAACGCTGATTAAGGGCCCGGCACTTTGATTTGTGTCGAGACAGATCCGCAACAACTGCAGGTAAACCCAGGCTTCATAACTCAACGCTGTTGAGTTGATGTATTGCCCTTCTGCTAAGCTATTTCTGCCCCTCCAGTCCAGCAGCGCCCCGAGCCCCTCCACCCGCTCCACCGACACCTCACCAAAGCCAGAGATTGGCCGTTCGACACAGATGTCTGGGCCAATGAGCGGCCGTGGATGGAACCCCTGCTGGGTCATAATGTGAAGGGTAATAGCGCGCATGCTAGGCTTTCGCCACGCCGCCGTTGTGCGCGCCGAGGTCAGTGGAAGTGTGTGGGGATTGTTTCTCTATGCCTGCTGTGAGGGCTTAGCCTGGGCCGGAGGCTCTGACAGCCCCTTGCCAGACCCTCACAGTGCGATTTAGGGAACAGCTGCGGGGTGTTCGTGAACAAGGAGAGGATAGGCTTCCTGTCAGCGCTCTATGTTTAGAGGCGCGCTCATTTTCCAGTCCTTGCGTCCACCTCTTCACCCACCACTCCATCTTACTCTGGTTTAGTCGCGTCATGGGTTTGGCCCACTTGTGTTGAACGAGGTAATGCTAAGGCTGTCCTGATTCAGTCTGAATGATTTGTATCAGAGCTGATCAGGTCACCTCCTAATTCCCAGCGTTAGGCCAGATCCCAATCTAATTTGAATCCTAAAGCAGGTGGTAGTAACTCCAGGCTCCTGCAGATGGCGCTCTCGCAGAGGATGCTTGGGCTACGAATACCTGCAAGACGGGATTCATATAGGCGGTCCAGTGCAGTGAATGTCTCGTTCCATGTGTGGAAAATGGCTCCAGAGCAGATGTTAATGATTGGCTAAAAGGAGGGACTGCATGTGGGCGTGGCCAAAGACCATAGTGTGAAGGAAGTAGCTGAATCTGCAGGTGTATGGAAGCGCATGGTTCTACCAGCAGTGGATAAAATCCCAGTCTACAGGGAATTCTCCTCAGAATTGTGCCAGGGAAGGCCTCCACCAAATCTGGCCCAACTGACCACTTCTTTGATGTTAGATTGTCCGAACATTGTGTGGCTACATCCAGAAACTTGTTGAGTCCAGGCCAAATCCAGTCCCAGTTCTTGTTGGTGCTCGTGGAGCTATTAGGGAATGGTAGGGAATCGTGATCATGAGTGTAGTGCAAGGTCTCTGGCATCCCGTAACGTCTTGGTAAACATTTCATGTGATAGCTTCCTGTGCTGTAACTTTCAGAGCCATGAAACGGCTCAAACATCTGGTTCCTATCAGCAGCGTTGTGAGCGATTCTGACTCAGTATGTTTCTTTGCAATGACGCATGATACATCAAACCTCCGAATGACTTTGTTTACGGCTTAAGGATTTTTTTGGGGAGTAAATTTGGAAAATCGGTTTAAATGGCCTTTAAGAGGAAGTGATTTTAGTAAGGCGCTTTAACTGGTGGTGCATTAACCCTTTAAGAGCTGCACTCAGGGCGACACATGGTATTCAGAACACTGTTTAATGGCATTTGTCTCACAAACTACATATTTGAACGAGCAATCTCCCGCCTCAGTCACGATTCAGTTTCTCTGATGCAGGGCTTACTGATCCAGTTTGCACTCTTAAATATGCTTGTGGGGTCACTTGGACAACGTCATAGTGCATACAACGAGAAAGGAAGTCACGTGCATCCCTGATTCAGTGAAAGGAAACATGGAAAGTGATTATTCTACATCAAGGCTCATGACTCTACTCTGACGAATCAGTGAGTGAGGGAGTCAATTCAGAAACAGCAGGTGAACAGAGGAACCACACCAGGGTGACCAAAACAGACATGGGCAAGACAGGGTGTAAACAGAGATACAGGCAAAAGTCAAAAATAAGACAAACCGATAACCGGCCAATCAGAACAAGAGGGACAGGCAAAGGCAAAGAAAACCAAATGGGCGAATGGCAACCATACACGGGAATGGATAAACAGAGAACGATAGGGAACGCTTGGTATGGAACACTAGGGTTGGCAATACGTCGCAAAGTGATACTGACTAGAGGCAGGTAGGTCAAGTCAAGTCAAGTCAAGTCAAGTCAAGTCAAGTCAAGTATATATTCACAATATAGTAAATGGAAAACAAGTAAAGTTGGAATTCTCAGAAGGTGGAGCGAGGACTCAGTTTCTGATTGGAAACGATAGAACTCGTGGTGTTGACGTCATGGAGAAGGGGATCATGGAATAGAGGCAGGGGAAGGAGTCCAGACATGTGGCAATCTGTGGTCAAGACACTCAGTTTGATGATTGATTGATCGATTTAACTGGCCATATGTCTATTGGACTTGCAAAAACACAAATACTTGATTGGGCTTGGCATTGGCGGATATTCCGCATTAAAGGACCCGGATCGGGATCGGGGGGAAGACATCTTAACTGGACCACACCTAGGAAATATGCTTCTTTGTTGGATGGTGCAGTGGATAGGGCTGTTGCCAAACAGCAAGAAGAGCCTGGATTTCATTTCCAGCTGGGGTGTCCCCGGGAGGGTCCCTTCCATGTGGACATCGCATGTTCTTCCCGTGCCTGTGTGGGTTTCCTCCTCCGAGTGTTCCGGGTTTCCTCCCACAGTCCAAAGACATGCAGTCAGGTGAACTGGAGGTGCTAAATTGCGCCCCCTAGGTCTGAGTGTGTATGTCTGTATCCATGGTGTTTCCTCCCTTCCTCCCAATGAGCACTGGGATTCGCTCCGGCACACACGCCCCCCCACAACCCAGAAGGATAAGCGCTTGGAGGTTGGATGAATGAGTGAATGTTCCTTCGTCAAGCCTAAACCCAATCAAAATGTAGAAATTATGCCCGCCCAGGCCTGACCTGACCTAAAGACCTCTTTTCCGCCCTCTATCTAAGGATCTCGAATCTCTGGTGTCTCAAATAGGCCACCGTCCTGGAGGAATGGGTCGTCATGGAAATGCTAGCAAGCGGCAATGATGTGTACCATCAGGCGTTTCTCATGCTGGCCTTCTTTTGGGGATGAGACCGTTAAGCGGGGCATGCGGTGCGGATCATTTGCTGTGTGAAATGATAGGGGTGCGGTACAGGTCTAGGCGAGGTTTGGAGGATCCTTCACTCTCTCTCTCAAGCCCCGCCCCCCCACCGAACGAAAACAAGCTGTACTTTTGAAAAACCTACGAGGGCTGTTGGGCAGTTTCGCGCTCATACACACACACACACACACACACACACACACTCTTCTCCTTGTTTACTTAATTAATCACCACCCTCCTACACAGCGAGACTTTGGTACAAGCCCAAGTGTGGTGGAAATTTGCAGCATGGAACGCCACCAGACAGTTTGGCTGTGTGCTTTACAGATAAGGAAACCTTCGATCACAACTAAATTAAAGAAACCCGGCTTTTTTTAATGTTATGAAACCTAATCTGGACCGATTGTTATCAGTTTGATGATATTTTCATGAGAGCTTACTAAGATTACCTCACCGCCCGAGGACATTCTGTGCTATTCATGACCAATAGTGCTTCATTAACGCACATTAATTGAGCCCAAGCAGCTGCTTTCCCTGGCCAAAAAAAGGCAGACGAATGTAAAACCGCACAATCTATTTGATAACCACAACAAATTGTTGTTTTCTTGCCCAGGTTTTTTTTTCCGCTTCCCGTGGTGTTGATTCACGCCTCCATTTCGCTCAGATAAAGATCTATAGCTTGTGAGTTAATAACACCATGTCTGTAAGGCATTACTTAACCCCCTACCCGTGACCTTGGCGGCAGCTCCTGCATCGGAAGGGAGGGTGGGGGTCGGGAGTGCTCCTCATTTAGCTTCTCCTGAGCGGTGGTCTCGGGATGAGAGATGGACGGCAGGGTCAGAGAGCGCCGACCTGCCCCAGGTGGCAGATCCTAAATGACAAGAGCAGGATTTATAGCTCGGTAACTACAGCTGCTGCTCTCATCTTTAACTCAAGCCATGTCACCCTCAGATCATTTGGAGACGGCAGCCGTTCCTCGGCGGCATGATTCATCCTAATCCTCTGCCATATCTTTGCTTGTGTAAAGTCCATAGGAGTGGGTCTTGGGCTGTACATCAAGTTCTTGGATGTTTCTGCCTTGGTAACTCAAAAGAGGGCCAGGCTTTTTCAGCTGCACAGTTAGTGGTCAACTTGGGGTTGCTTTGGGGGGCCGGCAGATGCATTTATTATGGCATTTGGTAGACGTTTTTTAAACTGTCTACCACTTACCAAAACGTTTAGTCTGTACAGACAGGTTAGAGTCTAAACTCACCTTGAGCTCAGTCGCTGCCTAAACCAGGGATCAGTTCTGAAACCTAGAAATAAGAATACAGAGGTCAATGCAGCCATAAGTTCAATACCAAGCAATCCCTCGCCAGTGGTCAGACCTAGAGAGAAGATAAGAACAACCATAAGGGAAATACAATGCATTTCAATATGTACATATTGTCGCTGTCCAATGAAAATCATGTATCTCCATTTTTGTCCATTTTGACTTTTATGCATCTTTTGAAAACAGCAGTTGCTTTTTACATTTTTTTTTTACATGCTTTTTACTTCCATTAAAACTGAATGAGGTTTTTGGCCTCTCCTGTAAAGTTGCCGTTTTGGAGATACATGTTTTTCTTTGGACAGCGACGATATGTTCTCCGCCTAAGTGGAACCCAAAGAGATGGTCATCAGTGTGCGTTTCAGACTCTACTGTTCAGACAGCCATTGAAAGTTCCACCATCTGGGCACCAAGATGGGCTTCTAGAAGGACAGCAGGTCAAGCCGAGCTGTACTTGAAGCTCAAAGGGACCAAAAGAGGGAGGGGCTTGTCCATTCTTCGCTGTGTAGGCAAGCATGAGAGTGACTCGAGTGAACTTGGGAAGACTGAAGACCAGCCACACTGCTATATTCTGGATCAGCTGGAAGGGCCTGATGACCCGCAGGAGACTGGACTAGTCACCGGGTGGCATCTTGAGGATGTCATGGATGAGTCGAGTCAGGTTCATTCAGGCAATATGGGCTGAGATCGATAACTCCTCATCCGGAATCAATCCCAGGCTTCTTGCATCTTCGGACCAAACGGTCAAGAAGTTCTCAAATGAGATGCCCAGATCACACCATCATTCCTGGGATGAACAGCAGCCCGGTTCGCTGGGTTGGAGCTTTATCCATAAGAACACGCCAGTCAGACTTGAACCCGGAAAGCGATTCTAGAGCTGTTTCTTATTTCCGAGTTTGTCCTCCGACAGCTTGTAAGTTCACCTGTGGACATTTACTTATCTTAATTGCTTTGGACCGGTATTGATTTTGGTTTCCCAGCATGCTAGAGCAAAGCCCCTTCAAAAGAGATACTGGGCGAGGCAAACACACATCAAATTAGCTAACGAAAAAAGAGCCCATGGGTGGTGGCACAATTGGTATTCATGATGGGTGGGTTTCGTTTTGATGGGACCATCTGCTTAGCCAGAAGTGTTATTGAAATTGCGCGGAAAAATGCAAATGGCAATGCACTCAAGTCGAGAAATGTAAAAGCAGTGACGAGGTCAAAGGCGTATTAGCCTGCAGCTAATATGATCTGTGTTTATGATTGGCCATCAACAATAAACAGTCCGTCCTACTGGTGCAGATACCGGCCGGTTAACACAGGTATTGCATTACTGTGACCGGTGCGTCTTCTTATTGAACCCGAAGCCAATATGAATGTAGCCATTATTACTACCGGTGTATGGCATCACCGCGGTCGTGTTGCGTTCTCAAGCTCTATTCATAAAATGATCTCTTCAGGCATTAACATACCATTATCTCTTTCATTTGGGGTTTCATTAAACTTGGCATGGCAGGATGGATTGCATCTCTGTTTTCTTTCCCTTCCTTTTTCTCTCCGCCAGAGCAAGTCTGGTACGGGGTGAATGCCGCCTGCTCGGGTTTGCCTCACCACAAAAGGGAGAAGTCTGGGAGACGCTTCATGGCATCCATTACACAAATCACACAGCTCATCCCCAGGCATATTGGCCCCGGACCCAAACCCTGCAGCATCATTAGGCCATAGCGTGGCCCGATTCCAACGGTTTACCCAGACAGGCCCTCCATCAAGCTCTGGGAACAGCCTGAGTCTGTCTAACTAGGCCTGGATTGATGATCCACTGCCAAAAGTGAAGAACCGGATATGTCCTGAATCAAACACGCGGCGCAGGGTTCCGTTCGCGTGGAGAATAAACGTTATGTCCTTAATATTAAAATGACCAGCGTTCTTCCCAAGCCTTTTGTGCTGGCTTCTCGGTCCACTCAGCCTCCGCCGTCGCTGCCGCCGCCGCCACCCACACAAACAAACACAAATGCCTTCTGGCGCATAAGGTTTGCGAGCCGTGAAAGAGGCCTTTGATGAAACCGGTGCCGTTTTAATACTGACGTCTTTTTTGTTTCATGTTTTGCGAGCAGAGTAGTGAAGGTCGCCGGACTCGGCGGCGGGCCTCGGGGTGAGAAGGTTCTGCTCTCGCGGCCTTTCTTTTTTAGCGTTAGCGGTTAGCCGCGAAGAAGGTAATAAATGCGGCGTTATGAAAGAGTTCTATGGGCCCTTTCAGAGTTTGGTGTTATGAGAATGCTATGAAAGCCAAGCCTCGCGGTCTGCGCTGCATTGTTGTGCTTCTTTGCTGTCCCTCTTTGTCTGTTATTCTCTCTTTGTCTTTCCTGCTTTCACTCTTTTAATGTTCCTCTTGTCCTTCTCACTCTCTACATCTCCATTCCTTTCCCCTTAACTCCTTTATTGCCTTCCTCTCCGCTCTTCGTTCGTCTGCATTCATTTCTCTTTCTTTGGCTCTTCTGCTTCGTATATGCTATCATAGGCCTGCAGCAGGTACACATTCGGGCCTGCCAGACTGCTGATAGTTCAGCCACCTCTCTCTCGCTCTCTTTCTCTCTATCCCTCTGTTTCCAACGCCACCAGACTGGTATGATGTCATTAGGCAGCTCCTATGGCTGATTGGGAAAGGAGGGTGTTTAGCATTCTGAACAGGAGCTGCCTCTAGAACACACTCGCAGCTCATTAGGGCCTGGGGCATGTATTGGGACATATGGCAGGGAGGTATTATACCATTCCGGTTTTTCTTCTTCCTTTAGTGTGTAACATTCAGCCCAAAGGACATGCCAGAGGGAGAAACTCTCTCCCATATTTCTCATCTACCTCAAACGCCAAAGCTCCAGCCTTGTTCTCGGTTACAAGGTGACATCATCACGCAACACAGTCTACATAAGCCAACTACCCTCAGACAATACACAAGGAGCTACAACAGTAAAACCAGACCACTCGGAAATGCCATGCTCCAGTCTAGCTCCTGACTTGTTCTACCGGGCTTCTAGGATCCAACTCTGGATAAAACTGATACGGCAGAACCCAGGCTATTGCAGGAACAGCCATATTGTTGTGGGGGCGGACCTTATAGGAGGACCAGCTCAGAATGAGGGAACTAACCAATCCGAGTGCACTCATCAGGAGGCGGGGCTTAAACTGAAAAAATAGCATTGTGAATCTGTAGTGCAACCCAAAAGTAAAATTATGAACACTGGAAATGAGCATAACAGGTCCTCTGTAACATCCGCGGATGTCTTAAAGCAGCACCGAAGCCACATCTCTCAGGTGACCTCTCCGGTGACCTTGTCTTTTAACCGTTAGGTAATACAGAGAGCTGTACATTTCTATACACTGAGAACGCAACATAGAGTCAGTGTGTTGTGAACGCGGGCTAGCTGTATTTGACAGCCTATACATCCAGAAAATATTGATTCTATGAGCCGCCAAGGTGCTAAAACGTGGCTGCCGATGAAAGAAAAGGCTCAGCAATCCATAACAGGCTCTGATACAGTATTTACTCTACAGTTAAAGTCTATAGGGCCAGATCAGGTGCTGGGGTGGCTCCAGTGAAGCGTAAGGAATGCCAGCTCTGCAGTGACTTTACCCTTTTACATAGAAAAGGACTGACTCAGCTAGTCATTGGCCAAATGTCTGTCTTTGCGATGATTCCACATGGTTGCTACCTCAGGCGAAACTTTGTAACTCTTAATTAGATTAATTAAATGAATGAATTAATTTGTTGTATCATAAGAAAATGTCATAGACTGGCCTTCACGTGGTGTGATGAATACAACAAAAGAAATGATACACAATAACGGAATAAAACGTATATATGACTGATATATTAGCACACGTTACAGTTAAAGGCGCATTCTAGATTAAATCTACGATTTAGAAAGTCACATGGTACAGGTTATAGCATCCCACAGCTTAATTTGTTTGATGGAGTTTATGATTTTACATTGTTTGTTTCATTGTTTCAGTGTCTGTTAAGCAAATGCATCATACGAGCATCAAGAGTCACTGCTGTGTCAACCAGACCTGACAGCTAGCCTAGCCACTGATCTATAGACTAATAGATATGACTTACATTAGCCTCACTGTAACTCTTACCTGGGTTTTTGACCAAAATAATACCAACACAGTGATTCTACCTTTACCCTTTAACCTTTTCAGCTACCTTGCTACATTTAGCTGTTAGCTTGTTGTCATTCTGCTAGCCTAGCCACGGATATATAGACAGATATGACTTAAATTAGCATTATTGAAACTCTTACATGAGTTTTTGACCAAAATCTTGAAAACAACAACGCTATCTTTACTGTTTAACCCTTTCAGGTAGCTGCCTTGCTAATTTTAGCTGTTAGCTTGTTGTCATTCGGCTAGCCTAGCCACTGATCTATAGACTAACAGATATGACTTAAATTAGGCTTACTGTAACTTTTACCTGGGTCATTGACCAAAATAAAAACAATCCAGCAATTCTGTCTTTATCTTTTAACTCTTTCAGGTAGCTACTTTGCTAACTTTAGCTTTTAGCTTGTTGTCATTCTGCTAGCCTAACCGCTGATCTATAGACAATTCTACCTCTACCCTTTAATCCTTTCAGGTAACTACTTTGCTAACTTAAGCTTTTAGCCTGTTGTCATTTTGCTAGATATGACTTAAATTAGCATTACTGTAACTCTTATCTGGGTTTTTGACCAAAATAATACCAACACACTGATTCTACCTTTACCCTTTAACCCTTTCAGCTACCTTGCTACATTTAGCTGTTAGCTTGTTGTCATTCTGCTAGCCTAGCCACGGATATATAGACAGATATGACTTAAATTAGCATTATTGTAACTCTTACATGAGTTCTTGAACAAAATCTTGGAGAAAACAACAACGCTATCTTTACTGTTTAACCCTTTCAGGTAGCCGCCTTGCTAAATTTTTTCATTTTGTCACTTGCTAGCTGTTGTCATTGTCATTCGGCTAGCCTAGCCACTGATCTATCGACTAACAGATATGACTTAAATTAGGCTTACTGTAACTTTTACCTGGGTCATTGACCAAAATAAAACCAATCCAGCAATTCTATCTTTATCTTTTAACTCTTTCAGCTAGCTACTTTGCTAACTTTAGCTTTTAGCTTGTTGTCATTCTGCTAGCCTAGCCACTGATCTATAGACAATTCTGTCTTTACCTTTTAACTCTTCCAGGTAGCTACTTTGCTAACTTTAGCTTTTAGCCTGTTGTCATTCTTTACTCAACATGAAACTGCAATGGGACCACACATCACATGGTTGAATTCTCAGTAAAATTCCCAGGAATAACAGAATAGCCAGAAGCGGATTACGGAGCCTCTTACGTCCTCTCAAGAAGTCATTTGTCGTTATCATTAGCAGGGAACACAATAACCGCACCTTTGCCAAAAGCCTTAGCTCTAAAAACAATAGACCAACCAAAAAAAGAGACCAACTGGCCTGAGCAATCCATGATGGGACACCGCACACACTGTCGCGCTCTGGCACTATCGCTGTCTACTGTGCTTTCCAGGGCCTGTGCTTCAGACAAGAAACCAAAACATTCCACTTCCCCTCGTCTTTTTCCTAGCCACCTCTGTCTCAGTCTATTTCTCTTACTATCGGTTTCTTCCTTCTCACCTCTCATTCCTCCCAGAACCCTGAACGTCTGCGTGTGTGTGTGAGGGGGCTGCACATTTATATTCACATTTTTTAAATCTTATTTCATGTAGAAAATTTCACGTACTTAAGCTCACTGAAAGAAAGAGTCCCCTGTGACTGAAATGTACCTAATAGTGTGTAACCCCTCCACCAGCACCAACAACAGCTGTGGTTGGATTTGGCATGGACTGGCCAAGTTTCTGGATGTAGCCACATCAGTGTTCAGACACTGGACCAGATTTGGTGGATGCCTTGCTGGCACAATTCCGAGGAGAATTCCCTGTAGACTGGGATTTTATCCACTGCTGGTAGACCCGTATAACCGTACGCTTCCATACACCTGCAGATTCAGCTACTTCCTTCACACTATGGTCTTTGGCCACGCCCACATGCAGTCACTCATTAGCCAATCATTAACATCTGCTCTGGAGCCATTTTCCACACATGGAACGAGACATTCCCTGCACTGTAGCACCTCTTCCCAATCTATGGATCCCGTCCTTCCCACCCACAGGTATTTATAGCCACATCATCCTCGTGCAGCGCCATCTGCAGGAGCCTGAAGGTACTACCACCTTATTCACACAAGGTGATTTGTTTATATCCACTAACACTCTATTTTCGTCATGTACAACTTGTAGGCCTCTGTCACGCGTAGCCAGAGGAAGACCGATGGGCAGGTGGCGGCGGTGGACAGGGGGTGGTCCCTGAAAACAAATGTATTATGACTTTAGACTGTTATATTGAAGCTGTATTGAAGCTAGCATCAGCACCACTATGGCAAGTGTATAGGCAGCCTGCCAACACTGGAGTAGCCAGCCAACATTGGACATGGGTATTTCCCACACTGCTGATAACACTGATATTGCCGGCATTGCTTACTCAAATTTACACTCCTCAGTGGTAATCAGAATCACCCGCACAGTAGCTGGACATAACTGGCTTTATCAAGATAGCCGGGATAGAGACCGGGATACGGGGGCTGGAATTACATACGATCCAAAAGCTTATTTGAGGAAAATGTATTAATAAAAATTATATTAATAATTTGACATTAATTTTGATGTCACTAATGATTTAAATCCTGAACTGTCTATATGAATATGACAGGTATGATAGAATATTTTATAGAATATATATATATATATTCATGATTCCAACCCTGTGTGTGTGTGTGAATCTCGGTGAGAACTCGGTGATGTAATTATGTGTGGGTAGTAGTCTGAGTCGAAACGGAGGGCTGCGCAGGGTCAGATTGGGGTGCCCAGTGGGTGTAGCATGCAATCACAGCCCTCTGCCTTCTCTACCGGAGCCATCTGCAGAAAGAGAGGGGAAAGAGAGGGAGACAGAGAGAGAGAACATGGCACTTAGCTGCAGGCTGAAATGTGGGCCGTGTTTTCCTGAAGCCCACAGCCTTAATTTCCCTCTGACTCAGGGGAGGCTGAGGTGTAATTATCTACTAAAGACAATGGGAAACCTGGGCTTTGTGTTGTAGCGTGGAGGGAGTTCCTCCTTGATAGAGGGAGTCGGAGAATGGCTTCCATAAGGCTGAGAGAGAGAGAGGGAGAGTGATGAAAGACTGTATCCACTCTCCATCTCAGCCTATAGGACAGATGGCTGTATTGGAACGTCGTTCGCTTGAGATGGCTTCACACTACATGGCTTACCCACTCACTGTCACACATACACTGACAAGTTCATGACATGGGAGGGAATTTGGATGCAAAGCCATTAGTAAATATCACGGCTAACGGAGGATCCTAGAACACCGGCTGGTGCACTCGCATACAAGGTTCCCCAGCAGTCTCTCACTGAGCCCTGAGCATTACAGAGACAGCGGAAACCGAACTCACACTGGACGTGTTTGTCGGATTCAGGCTTCGAGCAATGTTTCTAAAGATTATGGCTCAGGATATATCACCGACCGAACATTCCTAACACTTCTCCAGCTCTTTTAGTGTTTCGTTATGTGCACAGATCAAAGACCAGCATTCATTTAGCTAATTTCCAGTCAATATGGCCATTAATATCTATCTATCTATCTATCTATCTATCTATCTATCTATCTATCTATCTATCTATCTATCTATCTATCTATGGCTGTCCAAAGAAAAACATGTATCTCCATTTTTGTTGATTTTTACTTTTATGCCTCATTTGATCACATGAGCTGCTGTTTACACTGTGTGTGAATTTCATGAAGAATGGACCAACAGAAACGGCCCAAAACTGCTTGGAAAGACGTCTGGTTCCATTGACTTCCATTCATATTAAATGAGGTTTTTGGCCTCTCCTGTAAAGTTGCCTTTTTGGAGATACCTGTTTTTCTTTGGACAGCGACGATATGTAGCTTATAAGATCACCAACAATGTCCATATATATATATATATACAGTTCTGGAAAAAAAGATCAGTGACCTGTAACTGATCAGTGTCTCTAGTTCTCCAGGTTCTGGGTTTGTTTTGGTTCTGTTTGATTCTCTACACTACTGGAACCATGTCTCTCAAACTCCAGATCAGATATTGTATTAGATCTGTTTATTTAGAAAATCACTAATGACCTCCAGAAGCCTGTTTTTAGAACCATGCTCGCTGTGCGTTTCACCCCAGCCACCGCTCGCCAGTCTCTCTGTAGGTCACCTGAGGTCATCTTACGGTGGGTAAGGGACATTGGAATGAGGTGGCGCTCATCACGGTCAGTAGAGAGTGGGTTTGGCCCTCTGCCAGTCTGTAGCTGTGTTGTCCTGTGTGTTGGCTGCTGGACCTTGTTCTTATGAACCAGACGCTCACTGTATCTGCCAGTAAAGCTAGAACCCAACCTTCGGTTCCTCACTGAGAACCTGCTGTACATGTGGAGATGCTGATTTAATTTTGTTTTAATTTTGGAGTGGGCTCTTATTTATTAAAAATGGACACTGTCTATAGGTTTTGGACTGTCCAGACCTTATCCGTGGAGTCCAGTGAGTTCTCAGATACGAAGGTTCACCAGCTGAAGTGAGCAACGCAAGCTAGCTCGCTAGTTTCTCCTTCTGCGATATGGGGGAATGCCTCTGTTAACACCATGCTGGACTCAGTTTGTGCTTCATTTCTGAATCGCTGTATGGATTTCCAATAACCTCCTTCTGGATATCAATACGGGCTACAGCCACCTGCTTGTATCGAGTTATGGTTCTGATGCAGGCGCGAGTATTGACCGTCGGCTTCGGTCTTTGTTTTGTATTCAGCTCCACCTTTTTCGAAGGAGATGGAGGCGATGGTGAGGCAAAGGAAGCCGAGCATCATTCAGCCTTCATTGATACTCGTTCTCCAACGCTTCCTTGCTGTGTCAGAGCCCTTAGTGTTCCATGCATCCACTCAGCACGGCTGCTTCTCTCTTACTGAACTACTGTGTTTTCATTACGCGCCGTTAGCGTTTAGCCTCGCTGATTGCGTTTGCTGGAGACCCGAGACACCCTTTAGTCAAACATGATGAAATGCAAAGCGCTCCAGCCTGCTTCTTTACCCAGGTTAAACCATTTAAGCACTCGTCCCACTGAGATAAGCCCTGCCGTAGGTTGTATACGGGCAAACAAGGGATAGATCAAGGATCGCAGATGTTTGATTTTACCCCGTGCTGTTATTTGGGCTCTTTGCTTATCTGTTTGAGCAATCTTAACCACCAGGGGAGTAATAAATACGTAGTGTAAACAATCGAATAAAAACGTAAGGAAGTTTACACTGGGTCCGGCCATTCGTCCTCTTGGAGAAATAAACCTTCCTTCTGAGCCGGGAATGCCGGAGGTGGACGAGAGAGTGAGCGAGAGTGAGAAAGAGAGAGTGAGGAATGACTTGTTGAGTTTAATCCACAGTAAATGTGCTGCGCTTGCGGGGTGTTGCACTCTCACTGACCCCAGCCAAATTACACATCAGAGGGAACACCAGTGGCCTGTTTAGAGCCCCCCACCACCACACCACCGCCATCACTGTTTACCGTCGTTAGCGCTCTTTCATAATTACACATGTTTGGCTTGTGGCTAGGAAAGAATGCATGAGCGGGAAGAAAGGAGGGAGGCTCGGATCGCGAGACTTTGGGATGGGAGGTGGGAGATCGGAGGGATGGGGATGAGATAAAGAGGCACGAGGAGAAGCAATCCGGACCGACCCTGTCGGCCGGTTAAGCCCTTTGATGCATCGATTTGTCTTTGCGAGGGGTGGTGATGCATGGACCTCATTAACCCGTCTCCATCTTACTGACAAACAGAGCGGGAGACATCTGTTCCGTTCTCCTCAGACGAGTCCCGTTCGCCCCTCACCTCTTCTAAACCTTCTCCAAGGCCACCCACCGACCACCGAGGAGAACAGGAGCGCGCTCGCACACGCAGAGCTCCTTAGAGCGGGCTGGGTTTGCGGCTGCTGTCAGAAAGCTAGACCGAAATGAACCTTCAAACCTCCTGTGGGATTTGACCACAGAGAATGGCTCGGAGCGAGAGAGCCTCGGTGGCAGTGAGGCCGTGCAGACGACTCAGTGAGATAAAGAGCTATAGCTTGCTCTCACTCTTTCTTTCCACTCAGATAAAGGTACGGAGGGACTATAACCTAACCTCCTCCTCCTCCTCCTCCTCTACTCTTTAGGCCCAGGCTTGCATTCCTTTCCAAACCAGAATTAGCTTGCAGTGCTCTGCACAAGGACGAGCAAAAGAGAGGGAGAGCTGAAACATGTGTAGAGCACATGTTGACTAGCCTAGCTCAACTGGCCGGATGAGCCAGACCTAGACCGATTCATTCATCCATTCTTCCCTTTGCGATCCGGCAACGACGGGTTCGTTCCTGCCGTGCCGCAGATCATTCCCGAAAGCCATTCGTCGGGCCTACGACACCCAAATGCCTGACTGTCTGAATGCCGTCCCGGTTTACTGGACTGGCCTGACGAACCAGACCTAGCCCGATCCATCCAGCCATCCAGCAAAAGCTTCCCTTAGCGATCCGGCAACGACGGGTCCGTTCCTGCCGTGCCACAGATCATTCCTGAAAGTCATTCGTCGGGCCTATGACAGCCAAATGCCTGGCTGTCTGAAAGCCATCCCAGTTTACTGGACTGGCCTGACGAGCCAGACCTAGCCCGATCTACCCATCCATACATCCAGCAAAAACGTCCCCTAGCGATCCGGTAACGGCTGGTTCCTGCCGTGCTGCAGATCATTCCCGAAAGCCATTCGTCGGGCCTACGACAGCCAAATGCCTGACTGTCTAAATGACGTCCCAGTTTACTGGACTGGCCTGATGAGCCAGACCTAGCCCAGTCCATCCATCCAGCAAAAGCTTCCTTTAGCAAACCGGCAACGACGGGTCCGTTCCTGCCGTGCTGCCGATCATTCCTGAAAGCCATTTGTCAGGCCTACAACAGCCAAATGCCTGACTGTCTGAATGACGTCCCGGTTTACTGGACTGGCATGACGAGCCAGACCTAGCCCGATCCATCCAGCCATCCAGCAAAAGCTTCCCTTAGTGATCCGACAACGACGGGTCCGTTCCTGCCGTGCCGCAGATCATTCCCGGAGCCCATTCGTCGAGCCTACGACAGCCAAATGCCTGGCTGTCTAAATGCCGTCCCGGTTTACTGGAAAATGAGGTGGGATCAAGGCTCTAGAATTACAAATATTACCTGTGCTGGGGCAGCGTTAGGTTTTACTGCGTGCAGCTGGTTCTCATATCCAATCGGAGCTAGCGGATAGCAGCAGGTGGGGAGGCTTGTATAATATACTGCTGATGATATAAAGACATGCCACTGAGATTTTCTTTCACAGCTCCTGCATGTTTTCCGCAGGAGCTGAGTTGGGTAACGGGGGGGGTGCCCGTCCAGGACTTCTGAGAGTGCGGAGGGTACAGGGAGGACTGATTGAAAAGGGGAATATTTTAAGGACACCCCATTCTCACCGTGGGTTCTCGGCCCCTACTCCTAAACGAGCGATGGAGAGCCTTAACAAGCATCAGGCGGAGGTTTAATCACGTAAATAAAATCTGGTTGTCGGGGACAGCCATGCGCTCAAGGACAGCTAGCAAAAGTTGCATCTTATCCAGCCGGCCGTCATTCGGTTTTTATTCGCTTTTTGAGGACGAGTGTATTTATAACATGTTTGCAGGGGACGCAATTAATTTTGATGGGCCTGCATGTGAGATTTTAATCCAGGAGTGTCAGTAAACGTGGGATTCCTGGAAAGTTCTCATCTCATGCCATGAGAGTTGGAGAGGGAGGGAGGTGACATTCCTCCAAAGAAAGGAGAAGCGTGTGGACAGGAGGGCAGTAAAGCTCTACTCGATGTGATAAAGAGGAGCAGAGAGTTAGAGCCTCTCACACGAGTGGTAGAGTTACGTGGTAAGTGCTCAAAAGTGACTTTGGATGAGGCCCTCGACAATCTGATGTGGGCCTCTTCTTTGGTTGTGAGAGCGTTATAGCCGAAGGTATTAGGGGCTCCATTCTAGTATTGATTTTCTAATATCTCGGCCGAGCAAAAACGAAATGGTTGTATAATCTCAAGGATGTTCCCAGTGAAAAAAGAAGGGAGCATAATCCCGGCCAGAAAGAGCCCCAGCCGGGGACAATCCACACTCGTCTCCTCATTGGGGGTTTGGGCTAATGGATTTATGTTTTATGGGGTCCTTTCCACATAAGCGTCTCTAATCTTCACTTTCTGAAAGTGCAAAATCGCAGGTGATAATAGACTCCAACTTTTCCAGCTCTCCGAGAAGGTGGATGAGCCTGTACGTGAGGCAAATCTGCAAAAGGAGAAGCAAACTTGACCCATAATAGTTTAGATGTATTTCCGGCCTAAGGGGAAATTCATGGAAGCATTATTAATGGCATGGATGGTGAATTATATTTAGGTTCTGCAGGTTCTAAGCACTTTTGGCTGACAGAACCGTGGAACGAGTGCTTAACAACATCTTCAGTCTTTCCTTAAAAAGAAGGCCTTACAGTCGTATGCGTATGTTTGGCTGCCCTGGCCAATGTTTTGGATTTCTAGGATGAACCGTGGGCTAATAAACAGTTCTCGCTCGCAGGCTATCAGGCTTCTGGACCGTCCACCCTTCACCAGCTTTACTCTGAAACTTATTATTATTATTATCACACTACCAGACAAAAGTTCTGACGCGCTCAACTCACTCACAACTTTACAAGATAGGCCAAATCTCTAATTTAACTGTAATGGAAGTCAATGGAACCAGACTTTCCCAAGCAAGAAAGTTTTGGGCCATTTCTTTGGGTCCACTCGTCATGGATACTCACACAGTGTAAACGGCAGCTGCTGTGTTCAAATGGTGCACGATGCAAGGTAAAAAAAAACCCCACAACAGTGGAGAAACATGTTTTCCTGTGGACATGTTGTCACATGACATGCGGTTTACACTGTGTGAAAATTTCAGGAGGAATGGACCAACAGAAATGGCCCAAAACTGCTTGGTGAAAAAGTCTGGTTCCATTGACTTACACTGAAATTAAATAAGGTGTAAAGTTACCATTCTGGATTTAATTGTTTTTCTTTGGACAGAATATATATATGTATGTTTATATATATATATATATATATATATATATATGTGTGTGTGTATATATATATATATAAATATACAAAGTATATACACATATATATCCTCAATAAATCAATAAATTTTAACTAAGTGAAATATTCAGATGATATAGTGATAAATTTTAGCTTAAATAAATTCAGTATTCTTAAAATCTCTTGAGAAATGAGAAATTACTAAACTAAATATCAACTAGATATGATATTGTATATTATATATATATATATATATGCAGTATATTAAGACTATGTGTATATATATATATATATATATATATATATATATACACATACAGTATATATACAGTATGCATATATATCCTTAATTAAAAATATATATATATATATATATGTACGTATATGCAGTATATTAAGACAGTAATAATCTGAAAATTAGTTCCAAAAATCTCAAAACAAGAAATTCAGCAAAATATCATCTAGATATACAATCTTTTTACTTGGCAAGATAATAATTTTTGCAGTGTCTTCTAAGAGTTCATATGCAATGCTGATAATGGTAAAATACCGGTAATGATCTTTATACACAGACCTAATGTCCAAACTAATCCTGATCCTAAACCAAAGTCTTAGGCAACCTGGCCATTAGTCTTTTATCCGCTAGCGTTCTTGGACGGAGCTGTAGAGACATTAAATGCCTCAGTGGCTTTGTTTACTCTGCACCGATTTCATCCAGGTTGACTAATTGCGAAATTCCTCCTCAGCTTTGTGGTTTTCCAAGAAAGATGACCGTTCCCGCTCAGGATGTTCGGAGCAAAAGCTGCTGCACCTGCAATGAGCTCATAGGTGGCGGGGCGGTCGTGCTCTGTGGTCTTGCGAGCGTAGCTTAGAGAGGAAACGGGCATTGGAAAACAAATGCACCTGTCAACTTCCCCGAAGCAGCCTGCAGCCAAAAGCATCCATCTGGGAGGATGAAGCAGCGTAACAACCCCATTCAGAGCGACGCTCTGGTTAAAAGAGGGGAGCAGGAGATGGTCTGGCAGACAGCGAGGCTTATAAGCACACAGAGTCTGCTGTGAATAAAGCTTGGCCAATTTCAGCTGTGCTGTAGGAGCACCCTGACTTGTGCTCCCCCGCTTGGAGCACAGTGCGTTTCACTTTATTTGGCCTGAAACTTCTGAGATCAGCAGTAATGTGAGATCTTCATATGAACCGACGTGACTGTGCGTGCACCGTGGAAATCCTGCTCTTAATAGAGAAGCTCCTTTGTTCTCTTTAGCCTTGGCTGAAACGCTAGGGCAGCCGCCAGGTGGACGGGAAAGTTACTGTCCATGTTAGATTGCTTTTGACGCTTTTGCTTGTAAATCGCCGCAGTGTTTTTGGATTTTACCAACCCTGGGGACCACAAAATGACAAAAGATGTACATTGGGATACTTCAGGAATGTTCTGCATGAGGAAATATGCTTTACTCTTTTTCCTTTCATGAAATCCAGCCTGTGCTGGAAGAGTTCATTTTGGTTATTGAGGATCGAGGGGATAGCTGTAAATGCTTAGTACTGCCTAGCTGTCGTAATGCCATTTACGGGAAAGCGTGCACAGTTAAGGCCAGGTTTCCAGACAGTAAGCCTCGACAGAAACGAATTTCCAACAGTGATTCACCAGTTTACCGATAGTTCAATGCGGTTCAAGGCTAGACTATTGACAGGACTATCGACGGGGAAACTGGCCCATGGTGTTACGTGTGTATACTGTGATTTACTTGCTTGAACACAATTCATTACATACTGTAGATATAGGCGTATAGGATAGCAATGTGTATTAGCATCATAGAAGGTGTGCTAGCGCTAGTCAGATGCTGAGCTTGCCAACATCTAGGGTTGCCACCCGTCCCATAAAATACGAAATCATCCTTTATTTGGCAAATAAATGTTGCGTCCCATATTAAACCGATTTTGAACACAAGTCACTCACACATGACCACACCCAGTCCTTTGTTTTCATTTCTGAACGGTGGCAACCCTACTAACATCAGCTTTACTGTTTACAGCATTTGGCAGCACTTTGTATCCTGAGTGACTTACAGTTTGCATTTGCAAAGGCGAAGGTAGCGTTGGGAGTCTTGCCCAGGGACTCTTGTTGAGGGCGGTTGCCCAGGCTGAGAATTCATTCCCATTCTAGTTTTCCTGCTACTCCAGAGAGCTAGCTAGTCTGCACATGCTAATTTTCTTTGAGCAGCAAGCACAACAGAGGACATTTAAGCTAGCTATAAGCCCAGAACGGTAGACTGCACATTCAGGCTAATGCTATAGTCTCAAATCAGATAGCTAAGCATGAAATCTCCTACATGCCAGTAGCAATTATGTGCTAACGATGCCTGAACGTTTTAAAATGATCCGTTATTTGGATTTGTTTGCCATTTTCTAATATTCAAATGATCAAATTATTATTATTTAATACAATTTCACAACGTAAACTGGAAGACAATATGGTGCTACATGTGTATACTGTTATATATTAACTTGATAGAATACAATGCATTACATGGATAGGCATATAGGATAGCAATGTGTATTAGCATCTTAGAAGGTGTGCTAGTGCTAGTCATATGCTGAGCTTGCCAACGGCAGCTTTCCTGTTTACAGTATATGGCAGACACTTGTATCCAGAGTGACTTAAAGTTTGCATTTGCAGAGGTAGGTGAATGAAGTGTTGGGAGTCTTGCCCAGGGACTTCTATTGATAGAACAGAGGCGGGGAATCGAGCCCCATTCTAAAGCTTGGCGGGTTCAACCGACTATACTATACCAGCCACCTGGTGCGTTATATAGCTAGCTAGTCTGCACATGCTACTTTAGCGTAAGCAGTAAACCCAAAGGAGCACATTTAACCCAGGTATCAGTCCAGAATGGTAGACTCTGCGTTCAGGCTGATACCATGGTCTCATATCATGATACCTAAGCATGGAATCCCCTACATGCCAATAGGACTTGCATGCTACTGGTGCCCGGAAGTGTTAGCAGTTTCCATTTTCGAATATTCTAATGATCGAATTATTATTATTCAGTACCATTACAGGAGGTAAACTGGAAGACGGTATTGTGTTGATGCCGTAGACTGTATTTATTCAGTCTTTTCCCCAGTACCGCGTTTTTGTTCGTGTTTCAGTCCAACCTTAGCAGCAGGTGTGAGTCCAGTGTAGCAGAAGTAACGGCATATAGGCAATCACACCTCTGTCTTTTATCATACAGAACCTCTCTGTCCTCCTCTTAGCTTTTTTCACTTCCCTCCATCTCCCTCCACTCGCTCCCGTTCCTACAGGCTGGCCAGGGCCGAGTAGTCATTTTGGTGGCTGATGGGACTTCATTCAGAAAGAGCAGCGATCTCACTGGGCTGTGTAATTGTAATGGAAATGGGTCAATCAAGGACCAGGGTGGTCGGGCACCTCTCTCAGCAACCCTACAGAACAGCAATGCAGAGAGAGAAAGAGAGGGAGAGAGAGGGGTGGGGGGAGATGAAAATAAGGGGGTCTCTGCATCTTGAGCTCCTCGGGGGTTATAATCAGCTTGTAATAAATGTTCTAAACTTGGGAAAGCCACCTTTCTGATTACAGAGTAGGCTGTGTTTTGACCTCAAGCTCTCTCCCAAACAGCTGTAGCATAACAAAGACATGTAATTAGCATAATTTGACAATTAGCCTGCCATCCTTTCCCCGTTTTTAATTACCCCCTTTTTATTACCAGTGCATCAAGGACCTTTGCCGGAGCTGCTGGAAGCTTTTTTCTTTAGGTTGTATTGTTGTCTTGGTGTGCATGTTTGGCTGGCAGTGGTCAGTGAGGTTACAGTACATCATAAACACTCTGCATGACACAATGAACTACATACACCCATCATAACATTAAAACCACCTCCTTGTATCTACACACCATCTTATCAGCTCCACTGACCATATAGGACACTCTGTAGGTGTACAGGTCCAGTCTGTAGTCCATCTGTTTCTCTGTGTACTGTATTACCCTGTTCTTCAATGGTCAGGACCCCCACAGGACCCCCACAGGACCACCACAGAGCAGGTATGATGTGGGTGGTGGATGATTCTCAGCATTGCAGGGACACTGACGTGGTGGTGGTGTGTTAGTTTGTGTGGTGCTGGTGTGAGTGGATCAGACACAGCAGTGCTGCTGGAGTGTTGAGACACTGTGTCCACTCACTGTCCACTCTATTAGACACTCCTACCTTGCTGCTCCACCTTGTAGATGGACAGTCAGAGACGATAGCTCATCTGGTTACACAGGACGCCACAGGATGGTGCACACAGGACACTGCACACAGGATGCTGCCCATAGGACGCTTCATACAAGATGCTGCCCACAGGACGCTGCCCACAGGACCCTGTTGGTTGGGTAGTTTTGGTTGGTGAACGGTTCTCAGTCCAGCAGTGAAACTGAAGTGTCCAGCTGCACTCCTGTGTCTGATCCACTCACACCAGCACCACGTCAGTGTTGAGAATGATCCACCACCAACATCATACCTGCTCTGTGGTGGTCCTGTGGGGGTCCTGACCATTGAAGAACAGGGTAATACAGTACACAGAGAAACAGATGGACTACAGTCTGGACCTGTACACCTACAGAGTGTACTGTATGGTCAGTGGAGCTGATAAGATGGACGGTGAGTGTAGATACACAGAGGTGGATTTAATGTTATGGCTGATTTCCTGGTCAAATTGGAATAAACTTCCGACCACATTCTTTACAAGCCACTCTGTGTTTAGTGCACATTTAAAATGAAAAGACAAATCAAATTTGGCTCATTTTGCGTTTTATCTTTTCCAGTTCTGTTACACTGAGCATTAAAACAGAACGTGTGGGATACAGTCTGCTGGAACGTGCCGGGTTTGTTCCCTGTAGTTTACAGTATGTGTAAACGTCCTTACCATTACAAATTACACAGAACGTGTCGTTGACCAGGATGCCCAAACATTTGCACAAGAAGTAGTGGGAAACTAAACCGTCTGCTCAGAGGCACAAGACAACTGCTCGGGGCCCCAGGCCAGTCAGGGCCCCCCGGGGGGTATATTCATGTTTGAATTAGGTGGAATTTTTTTATGTTAAATACATATACAGTGTATTTAGTTTATAAATGTTTACATTATGTTGCATATTTTAGTTGGTGTTGGATTAGTTGTGTGAATTTTAGTCTAGAATTTAGAACCATCTTTTTGCCAATTGTGCTGGAAAACAGAGGGGGCAGGGCTGTATAGATTACGGATGCATCCATTTGGGAACTGGGGGCCAGTCTTAATGTCCATTATAATGCCCATTTTTTTCAGCTGGGACTAATTCATGGATTGACTCTACAAAAAAAGACGCAGAAGAAAATGTGTACCGCATTTAACCCAACTGAAATACACACACACACTCACTAGGGGGCAGTGGGCACACTTGCCCAGAGCAATGGGCAGCCCTATCCATGGCACCTGGAGAGTAATTGGAGGTTAGGTGCCTGGCTCAAAGGCACTTCAGTTGTGTCCTGTCGGTTCAGGGAATCAAACCGGCAACCGTCTGGCCACAAGGCTGGTTTCCGAACCTCCAACTAACCTAGGACCCCTGAAAGCTCTCAAATCATCACGACCTCTACTCCAGTGGATTCAAAAGCCTTTTCAAGCACGGTAGTTCATGTTCATGGGACGAAATTCGGACTGAGACTTGCGTTGAACCAGTTTTATTTAGGAACTGTGGGACGTCAGCGTCCAGTCTGTGGACGGGCGGCCTGAGATCAATTACAAATAACAAACTTTAAAACTTCTACAGACCATTTCAGGATGCGAGTGATATGCATAGGCCCTCAGCTTCAAAGAGAGCATGAGAAATCAGTTTCGGCATGCATCGTTTTCTATTCATTTTCAATTAAACGACTTTAACATACAAACGACGAGTGAATGAAAAAAGAATACCCGTTGGAATAAACGAATACATGCCTGTTTGCATTTTCATTTATTTCTTTTTTGAGTTATTAAAGCAGTTAGATGTAGAATTATTCCAATAAGGATGAAAACGAGACTGAAAGGCCTGCCACAGGAATAAACAAGAAAACTCCACATGACCACAAGCTCCTTTATTTGATTCCACAGTGCATGTCTAACTACTGACTCTTATTTTCCTGGCTAAAAGCAGCAGAATTAAAACCCCTTGTTCTACTTTACTGAGGCTTTTTGGCCTGGGAGGACGCTGGTTTCTGCGCTGGTGTAATTATGTTAGAGTCTTTGCGATTGAGCCATACGGTGTCTAGAAGCGACAGGTTAAACTGGTAATTGCATGCTCTGCAGATATGTGTACGAGTCCGATAGCGAAGTCCATTTAATCTGCTTGTTAAATGAAGAAAGTGTCCATTAGCGATGTGTTGCCACGCAGAGACTCCTATTAGTGGTCAGTGGAGGCCGGTGCATGGGAACGCACTCTGGGCTGAGCTGGAGGTCGGCCGTCACATAGTGCCTCGGTCCATTTTGATTATGTAACAGGTTCTTGCCTGCAAGAAATGGATTTCAAAGTCACTGGTGGCAAAACTGTGATGCCATTAACAGTACTTTGTCAGGACTTATCTTGGGAGTCGAGATAAGTCATGTGGGAACTCGCTGTGGTCTTTGTGCTGCCACCTTCATTGGGAGTTTTAGCACTTCAGATAGCTGCACAGTAATGAAGTGATCGCATGCGTAATGGTGCATGTGATAAGTGTGTGTTGTGCAAAGCCATAGCTGTGCAGATGCTCCAGTTGAGTCATGACGGAGCTGATTTGTTTTGTTTGTTGAGCAGGCATACATACTGTTCCAGTTCAGCCAGAGTGGATGAAGGGCTCGAGGTTTGCAGGGCCAGGCATGAACTCATAAATCCGAATCCAAAGCTAGTGAAGGTAGAACTCAAAGTAGGGCGCACGTCAATCGATGCAAAGTTCGCAATGTGTGTCTCGTCTGTTTGTGGCAGACTGTGGCTGCGTATAAACCATCTGATAAACCATTCTGAGTTCTTCACCATTAGACTCTTCCACGCCAATGTATACAAGCAGCATAGGAGCGCACTACTAACTTTAGCATGAGCAAACATGTGCTTTTTGTGCTATGACAGAAGAACAGCTGCACCCAGAAGGAGGTGTGGGAGTGCGGTGGTGTTGGTTACCAGGATCAATAACTGATGATAAATGTAGACTGATATGATCAATATTTATTGAGCTACACATACAGAAGTCTGTCTCTCAGTATGGCGTCGGGCCGCCGTGTTTGCTAACCCAACACGCCAGACGTCTCGGTATGGAGCTGTAGAGGTTCCTAATGGTGTCCTGTGATAATCCATCCCATGCAGCTTTAACATCCTCACACAGTTCCTGCAGATGGTGCGGTAGGGGTGGAGGTGGAGTGACACCAGGCCTATTGGCGCTAATCACAGTGCCTCCACACACATTGGCTTCACTGGTTACACCAAGACCAAAGCATGACTCCTCACTCCATGACAGTCTGGTACGACACCACTGCAGTCTTTGGTGACGGTGACGTGGTGTTAAGGACAGTCGTGGTAACGGTCTGTGTGCATGTAGTCCTGCGTGGTGCAGCCGTCTGCCAGTGGTGCTGGCTCTGAAAGGATGCTGAATGTCTGTAATAGTGGCTGTTGGGTCAGTCGGGTACAGTGATAAAGCCCGTCTTTGCTTACGTCACATGCACTTCCGAGCGCAAAGCGTGCATCATCTCCATGCCCTATGATGTCAAGCCTACCCAGGTTCTTTCCAATACACAGAACTATTACTGACATTGAGCAAAGTGACGACAGGCCAGGTTGGGTTGTACGACCTCATAATGTCCAGCTCCATACATTCATTTTCCCTACTTATTGATCTGACCTGTTTCCTCCTGCGTGTTTGCCCCCCCCACCCCCTTTTAATGTTAAACCAGGTGATCCTGTTGTGATAATGACGTTGCATTGTGATACATATCATCGTTGTTCAAAGAAAAACATGTATCTCCATTTTTGTTGATTTTTACTTTTATGCCTCATTTGATCACATAAGCTGCTGTTTACACTGTGTGGATTAAAGATTCGACCAACAGAAACAGCCCAAAACTGCTTGGAAAGACGTCTGGTTCCATTGACTTCCATTCAAATTAAAAGAGGTTTTTGGCCTCTCCTGTAAAGTTACCATTTTGGAGATACCTGTTCCTCTTTGGACAGCGACGATATATTCTCATTGATATCATAACTTTCGTAAGTTGGCAGTAAACAAGCCCTAACACACACATGCACTACCCAAACATAAGCTTCTCTTCATGACTGTAATGACTGAGATATGTGCTTGTCCATGGAGATGGATGTGTTGTCATGCATCCCTGTGCCTCTCTCCTGGCTCCGGTTCAAATCAGTGCTTTCCAGCAGCGTGCTGATAATTATTGTCACCCGGCCCAGTTTTATCACAGCCCTGCTCTCTGGCCGTTTAACCTTGCTGTTTATTTTGGCCCTGCCACTTGACTACTTTGTGCAACTTTGCAAGGGCAAGCCAATGACCTCACAAACTGAAGGTCCATAAATTATGGTTCTTTGGAAATATAATTCCTTTCCTCTCGAATATTTTTGTTTCCTTGTTTGAGACTAAGGCAGTATTCAAAATGGTGCACTACTATACTGCACACTACAGTAGTATGTACTGCACACGGTATATGCCCCCCTGTGTGTGGTATACAGTGCAGTAAAAATTTCGGACCTACAGTGTAGTATACTAATACAGTCACATGACCAGTTACCTCACCTTTACCTCAGAGCTGTTATTACTGTATCCACTGTTTAGAGCTAGCTGCTGCTAACGCTGCTCAGTTCCCCTGATATACGGTTAGCCTAGCTGTTAGCTCCCCTCGGCAACTTCACTCTAAAACTGATCCTCTAAAGCGAGTTCATCTTTTATTAATCTTCAGACCTGTATATTTAACTTTCTGAGGCTCATTCTGATCAACACACCCCACTACAATCACTTCACCCACATTTACCTCAGAGCTGTTATTACTGTATCCACTGTTTATCGCTAGCTGCTGCTAACGCTGCTTAGTTCACGTGAGATACGGTTAGACTAACTGTTTGCTACCCTCCGCTAATTCACTCTAAAACTGATCCTCTAAAGCGAGTTCATCTTTTATTAATCTTCAGACCTGTATATTTAACTTTCTGAGGCTCATTCTGATGAACACACACCCCACTACAATCACTACACCCACATTTACCTCAGAGCTGTTATTACTGTATCCACTGTTTAGAGCTAGCTGCTGCTAATGCTGCTCAGTTCACCTGAGATACGGTTAGCCTAGCGGTTAGCTCCCCTCGGCTATTTCACTCTAAAACTGATCCTCTAAAGCGAGTTCATCTTTTATTAATCTTCAGACCTGTATATTTAACTCTCTGAGGCTCATTCTGATGAACACACACCCCACTACAACCACTACACCCACATTTATACTTGGAGTGGGCTGCGTTTAGCTCCCCAGTGTTACCAGTGTTCTCTGGCTGAAGCAGGCTGAGAGCTGGTGAGGCCATGTTGTATGATGGGATGCGGTACACCACCAAGACTCCCCCTGTATACTAGAACCTCTGATTGGAGTAGAACACCATCTTCAGTGCACTACCGATCTTCAGTTTAGGTAGACTGAGTATGGGAGTAGTATGTAGTATGCCATTTCGAATGCAGCCTTCATTTTAACAGTGCTTAAGGAAGTTGTGTGTCACATATGAACGTGTAAGGTCACAATGAGATGTACCAGCTAGTTTCTGTCAAGGCCGAGACAAGGCTAATTCCCAATTAAAGCTTCGACCTGTTACCCTCGGACGAAATTCCATTCGGCAGTGGAGTATGTGTTAGCGGTCAAGGTTGTTAAGGAGAGCATGCAGAGTTTATAAAGAGGAAAGAAACGTCGAATGGGCTTGTGTTTACAGGCCTAGCACAGCCAGCGTCTAGAGGAAAGAGCCCAACACATGGGCTTAACAACATGAAATCCACTTAAAGCTCCCATAATGCTGACTAACCGTGCACGGATGGAACGTTCCGTATTTTCCCCTCCATTTGCTATTGATCTGAATCAGGCAGTGACTAAAAAAAAGAAGGACAAGCTGTGTACATGACAGACTTGCGGTGATGCACGTTCTCCTGCGTCATCCATAAACATGCCTGACTGCATTTGGACAGCTGAGTGCATCTCCCCAGCATCCAGGCTTGATTTCTTGCATATCCCTCTTCGCCCCACCAAGCTCTCGCAAGTTTCTGAAGTTGAAAGTGCATTTCAGAGAAGCGTTTGGCATCAGAGAGACACATATTTTCTTTTTCCAAGCCTCTCTTCGTGCGATCCATCAGCATCCCGCTCCGCGTGCGCACAGACGCGGATTTGCTTTGAGGGATTTATAGACACGAGCACCTATTTACTGGAAGCTCATGTTAACTTTGAACATCATAAATATGCTCGCGATATCCAGGGAATGCCGAGCCGTGGAGGGCGTATGTGTCTCAAGTTCCTCACACCCTCTCTCCGAGAGATAAAGAAAACATTTGCATGCACAACCTATCGCTCGGCCTCGTCCGAAGCCAGAAAAGTCTTGGCGAGCTCTTGGCGAGCGTCGGCCATAAAGCACTCGTTCGAAAGTAGAAAGTAGTGGGAGTCATTTCTAACGGCTCGTTCTTCTTTCTGTCTGTTGCTCAGGTTCCACCGTGGAGACTACCACATTGACGTCTGCATCAACGACTACCTGGACGTCTACTGCCCGCACTACGAGGACTCGGTCCCAGAGGAACGGACCGAACGCTACGTCCTCTACATGGTCAACTACGACGGCTACAGCACCTGCGACGACACGGCCAAGGGCTTCAAGCGCTGGGAGTGCAACAGGCCGCACTCCCCCAACGGGCCCCTCAAGTTCTCCGAGAAGTTCCAGCTCTTCACACCCTTTTCCCTGGGTTTCGAGTTCCGACCGGGCCGGGAGTATTATTACATATGTGAGTAAATCAGCTTCCCACACTCTTGCTGACCTCTGAGGCAGAGTCTGGAAGGGTTATCAGGCCAGGAGGCCTTTGCAGCCTCGATTTCATCTCGTCTATTTTCGTGGCTTTAGGTTCCTACAGCCCACAGATAGAGTTAAAAGGGACCCTCGGAGCCAGAACAGTTAACAGTGTAATTTATGTCTGCAGCCAGTGCAACTGGATGAACTTGTCTTTTGCTTGTTTAGAAAAAAGTAGACTTGATCTTGATCATGCTCAGTCAGAAGGTCCGATCTATAGGGTCCCAATTCATATCACCGCAGGGCATGCATAAACTCCAGGGCATGATGTAATACAGGAGTGGGTTACTGAGGACCTACAGTGCGGTTTGATGCTATCCTTGCTCTGACACAGCTAAATACCTTGGGAAGTGAACTGTGTTAGGTCTCCTTGAGCACCAAACTGTGCGGTGAAGTCCACCACAACACGCTATATGCCTAATGAACATCTGGAACACATTAGTATCAGTATTTTCTATTAGCCAGCATTGCAACAAAAACAATGAGATTCTAAAATAATTCTAAAAAAAAAAAGATTCTAAAAAAAGCTGGTAATTTAAGCACTTAATTAATTAATTAATTAAACTCATTAATTTATTACACTGACTACAAATACAATTAATACGATTAATTTATAAAACATTTAAAAATATATTAAGACAAGAATTAATCAAATCAAGTGCCCGGTCGACAGTGTGAGGCAGCTGGTTGATTAGCGTAATGAGTCGAGCGTAATTATCCTACTTGTTTTTGGGTTTTGGTCTATCAGCAGCATTCAGATACAGTGCTAGTGCCAAATCTGCCAAAATCAAAGTAATCATGAAGCCAATTGCTAATCTGGAGCAAGCAAACATCAGCCAATTCCGATCCCACCGATTAGTAGCCTGCAGTTTCAAGATCTGATCCAACCGGGCCAGACGAGTTCTGAAAAATCGGAGGCCTAACTCGAACCCACTCACACTAACAGATACTGATTATTGAGAAGGTCATGAACTACGTTTGGAAGTTCTACGCTTTGCGTCATCAACGCGCCTTTTAGCTCATATGGCAAAGGTAAATGGTAGTGTAAAAGCTCTAGTTCTCCTTTCAGGTTAGTGAATATTCATGAGGGACCGACCAATAGACTCGCTCAAAACCTGCTTAGTAATAAACCTTGTTCTATCAGCTCCACTGCAGGGTAAGGAAGCTGGTTCCTCCTCCTGTAAAGATCCATTCTAGATAGATAGATGGATAGATGGATGGATGGATAGATAGAGTTTTAAGGTGGACTGTATAATTCCATGAGTGCTAGTTTCTAGTTTGGCGTCTCTAAACTTTGAAGCTGTATTGTGTACCATGGAAACACTTCATGGTTACATATGTTTACCATATTGTCTACCTCTATGTACATAAGTCATCAATTTTCTAAGACGGTTCTGATTCTCTTGTAGAGAGCTTGAGAACGGCCTCTAAAAAGAAAGTATGCTGCACAAAAACATATTCCTTTGAATAAAATGAAACCCAAGGTCATATATATGCAAAACCTCAGGCCCCACAAGCTCGGGACAGGAAATCCCAACCCCTGGTGTAAAGAACCTGACAGTTCGTTCAGTACCTGGAAACATCATGTGGATACAGGTGGTGTTTTTGTCTCTTGTATCCTTAATATCCAAGTAAAATCTGATATATAAATGCTGAATAGTTATTTGCAGCATGTTCCAAAAATGAGTCAGCCCAATTGCGCTAATCGTCTCGACCCATTTGGTGAAAACAGCAATTGCAAATATTGCGAGAGTTTCTCTTGCAATTAGGCAAAGTCATAACCATTCCAACAAACCTCTACGGCCTTATTCATTTCACTGTTCTCCCATGCCAGGCCTCTCCCACGCAGACTGCCAGCGAGCGCAGCACTATAAACAGGGTTATAGTAGTTCGATACTGTTGCCGGGGTCAGTTGAGTAAACCTGTAAACTCAGATTTATAAGGAAGCTAGAGGGAGAGGCAAAACGAATGTGAATCACCAGCGGCCAAGAAGAAAATGAGATCTGAGCTGCTGGCTGAAGGACACCTGTCCACAAGGTGAGGTAGGAATAAAGCTAAACCTCATTAGTTTCCCCCCATAAGATATATCTATTCTGTTTAAGGGCCCGGCTATGGCTCCCATATCCCGAGGCTTCATTGCACCCCGAATGATTATTATGTGCTTGACTAGCCGGAGCTGCTGAGGACATGAAAACCATCAAGCATATCATTCTTCTTACGAGCCGTAATTCCAATCCCCCCCAAAACTCCAGACTAAACATCTGTGAAAGACGTTTGCCCTCTCTGATTGATTAAACTGTCTGTTTCTATGGCTGCTCCTTTAGTCTAAGGAACACTAAGCTTGTGCCAGATAGTAGGATTCTCTCGGCAGAGCCCCACACTAGTCTCTTTTCCCCCTTTTGAAAGCGTATACATTAAATATCATCAATTTCGCATGTCAGCGTCAACATAAATACGTTCGAGGTGAGTGACTGGTTTGCACTGAGGAGGCTGTAGCTACGTCTTTATTTATATAGCACTTTTCCAGGGCAAGTTTGAGGGGCGGGGACAGATTATAGCCCCTGATTTGAAGACTGCCCTGCTGTTAGGAGGACATAAACGCGAGTGAGGTGTGGAGGGGGCATGGTTGTGTAATAGGTCAGCACTAGTACTTTAAGATTCCTAACCTTGCTGATGTTCCTGGAGGAGTCGGAGGAAACAGGATTGAAGAAGCTTCTTGCTGTGGCCAGTGAAATTGGGGTGAGGATTAAAAGCCACACCCAGATTACTAACGGAGGGTCTAGCCATCAACCCGGTGCAATCGAGAAGTTACTGCACCCTTTTGGACATATCTTCAGGACGATCCACAATAAGGACTTCTGTCTTGTCCCGCTGCTTCCAGGTTTTGACCGCAGTCACACAGTTGGTGAGACTGACCAGTCTACCAGTATCGTTACCTAATGAATGAGACTGCTCGTCAGAAGATCCTGTATGGACCTTTTCACCAAATTAATTAACTGTTAACTCAAAGGAACGATATACTATGTACCTAAATACACATGACAATCAAATCCCATTTATTGTCACATCACATGTACACAGGTGTGAAGGCGAGGTGTGCATAGCCCTTGCTGTGTGTGTATACATATGATCATTGAATTTTCACAGTACTGTACGGTTCGTACCACAAGTTCAGACACGCTCCTCATATTGGGTTCTCGTTCTGTGTATCTTAAAGCTCTACTGTAAAATAAAAGTGAAGACACCGAACTATTAAATAGCACTGATGGAATTATACAGTCCACCTTAAACCCTCCAGAATGGATTATACAGTCCACCTTAAAACCCTCCAGAATGGAATTATACAGTCCATCTTAAAACCCTCCAGAATGGAATTATACAGTCCACCTTAAAACCCTCCAGAATGGAATTACACAGTCCACCTTAAAACCCTCCATAGTGGAGCTGTACGGGAGGATGGAGCAGCTTCCTTACCCTGCAGTGGAGCTGATAGAACAAGGTTTATTACTAAGCAGGTTTGGAGCGATTCTATTGGTCGGTCCATCATGAATATTAACTAACCTGAAAGGAGAGCTAGAGCTTTTACACTGTGCAGAAAAAGAGATCAAAGTTTTTACACCACTAAATATATATTAGAGGTGGAGATATGGAGGAGTATCATACTGTGTACATCAGGAGTAGATGTGGTGTAGCAGGATATGGACTGGTTCAGACTCTCATCAGGTGGAGCTGTTCAGTGTACGACTGTAGAGTCTTTAAGATCACCAGCACTATCCATGTAGATGGATGTGTGTAGTTACTGTTATGTAACCTGAATATGATGGGATGTGAGTCTATGTTTTAGAGGCCGAATGTAACCAGATGCAGAACTGCATTTATATCTCTCCATCATTCAGATATTAAGTGTGTCCACATTCTAGCTGCCGCGATGAGGAAGCCTCAATGACCTTTTTCCTGTTGATATTCAAAACAGTGCCACAAAATCAGCCAGCGCCTTCTCTGATGCCTCTGAATGTGAGGATGATTGGTGCTCAGGGAGCTCCTGCGGTTAGCTAACAGCTAGCTGAATGAGGAGCTAATGCAGCACACGTCAGACGCGCCCATTTCCAGGCCTATGAGTGAGCTCGGTCTGACCTGACCAGGGCCACGTTTCCGAAAGGCGTGATGATTTACAAATTGGCAGGCATATGAATAAATGACTGGTCCCTTTCGGCACTCGTGATTTTTTATTAGGTGAAGTCTCGCGGGATAATCAGATGACAAATTGCCACCGATATTAAGACCGAACTGGAAGCCGGTCCAGCGACGGAGATTAAAATGTCAGATTGTGGTTCGCCTGGCGGGGGAAAAATGACACCATTAATATTTTGGTGTTTTTCAGTTTTCCCAGGGTTCAGCGGGGGTGAGCTTGATTTGTTGTCTTTTTGATAGCATTAGGGAGAGGAGACAGAGTTCTGCTGTCTTCCACTCCAGCAACACAAGCAGGTTGATCAAGGAAAGCAGAGCCGGGGCCGGAATCAAATTGAGGCCATAATTCTTCATTTTTGTGTGTGTGTGTGTGTGTGTGTGTATGTGTGTGTGTGTGTGTGTGTGTGTGTGTGTGTGTGTCTGTGTGTGTGTGTGTGTGTGTGTGTGTGTGTGTGTGTGTGTGTCTGTGTGTGTGTGTGTGTGTGTGTGTGTGTGTGAGTGTGTGTGTGTGTGTGTGTGTGTGTTTGTGTGTGTTTTTGTGTGTGTGTGTGTGTTTTTGTGTGGTTGTGTGTGTGTGTGTGTGTGTGTGTGTGTGTGTGTGTGTGTGTGTGTGTGTGTGTGTGTGTGTGTGTGTGTGTGTGTGTGTGTGTGTGTGTGTGTGTGTGTGTTTTTGTGTGTGTGTGTGTGTGTGTGTGTGTGTGTGTGTGTGTGTGTGTCGGCCATGACTGTGGAGGTTGGAGAAGGTAAATTGTCCGTCAGGATCCTGAGCTGGAAGAGACAGTTCGATTTCTTATCTGGGAATGTTGGAATGACTTCTTTTTCCCCTATTTATTATGTATTTATTTATTTATTTATTTATTTATGTATTTATTCATTCATCCTGTTTTACTCTTCTTTGAAGAAAGGAGTGAGTAGAGATGCTAACTTTACCGCCCTCAGGAAAAGTGCAGGAAGGTATTTAATGTTGCGCACATCTGCAAGCAGTTCGACAGAATGCAGTATTAGCTGTGTGTGAAAAATGGCTTTCTGTGTGTGTGTGTGTGTGTGTGTGTGTGTGTGTGTGTGTGTGTGTGTGTGTCTGTGCGTGTGTGCGTGTGTGCGTGTTTTGTGGGGGATAAGGAGAGTCTGGGCCTTCAGGGGCCAAAGGTCGGGGCACATTGACGGCTGGTCTGAACCCCCCACCTCGGAATGCTTAAGGCAGCATCTTTTTCTAATATAGTGAATCTGAAGACAGATTTTAATCTCAAAAGGTCCATAAAGCCAATATCAGCGGAGCTCCTATGAGGAGGAGAGCGGCAGATAGAGGAAAATAGCAAATCACAAGGCTGGGCTCATAGCAGAGTCCTCCTATTTCAGTCCCCTTGTGGAAAACAGTAAATGATTATTGGGGGTCTGATTCTTTGCATTGCCTTTTACTACATCACATACGTTACGTTTACTCTTATATAGCACCACTATTACTACTACCGCTACTGCATATACAGTATTATTACCGTTATATACTACCACTATTACTACTACCGCTACTGCATATACAGTATTATTACTGTTATGTACTACCACTATTACTACTACCACTATAACATATTCAGTATTGCGATTATTCTTATATACTACCACTTTTACTACTACCACTACTACATATACAGTATTATTACTATTATATACTACCATTATTACTACTACCACTACTACATATACAGTATTATTACTGTTATATACTACCACTATTACTACTACCACTACTACATATACAGTATTACGATTACTCTTATATTCTACCACTATTACTACCGCTACTACATTTACAGTATTACGATTACTTTTATACACTACCACTATTACTACTACAGCCACTAAATATAGAGTATTATTACTCTTATATACTACCACTATTACTACTACAACTGCTACATATACAGTATGACGGTTACTCTTATATAGTGCCACTATTACTACTACCTCTGCTACATATACAGTATTAAGATTACCCTTATGTACTACCATTATTACAACTACCCCTACTACATATACAGTATTATTACTATTATGTACTACGATTACTCTTATATACTACCACTACTATATATACAGTATTACGATTATTCTTATATATTACCACTATTACTACTACCACTACTACATATACAGTATTATTATTGTTATATACTACCATTATTACTACTACCGCTACTGCATATACAGTATTACGATTACTCTTATATACTACCACTATTACTACTACCACTACTACATATACAGTATTATTACTATTATATACTACCACTATTACTACTACCACTACTACATATACAGTATTACGATTATTCTTATATACTACCACTATTACTACTACCACTACTACATATACAGTATTATTACTCGATATACTACTCTTATACTACTACCACTACTACATATACAGTATTACATTATTACTACTACATTACCACTATTATACTACTTACTCTTATACATATTATATTGTTATATATTACCATTATTATTACGACCACTACTACATATTCAGTATTACAGTTACTCTTATATACTACCACTTTTACTACTAGCACTACTACATATACAGTATTATTACTCTTATATACTATCACTTTTGCTACTACCGCTACTACATATACAGTATTACGATTACTCTTATTACTGATACTAGTACTGATTATTACTACACACCACAGATGTTTTATACACACATTTCTGCCTGCAGAAGTTAATGTGTTCAGGCAGTGCTGCTGGATTTCTACATCAGTTTCCTCTATTTGAGGCACAAAGACTGTAGTGTCACATCACCCTGCATGTTTAAAGGTCCAGTTATGTTCACATCTGGAAATCTTAGTGCCCTGCATGAAACACGTCATGCAATAAATAACCGTTTTATAAATGTATCTGTAATAAATGAGTTGCTTGGGCTGTTACCACGAATAGGCCTAGTCAATCACATTTCCGTATGATGAGAATTGGATAGCTGTGTATTGTGCTATTGTGCTGGAGATGCTTTTCATATTCTGTTGTATGGACATAATTTAAAACCACAGAAAGGCATATTAATCATGATTTCCCCTGCTCTTGCCATGCTATATCTCTAGCTCAGCTTTTGATTAATAATATTTGGGAAGCGGCGGAGCTGGCATGGCAGCGCTGCGATGTCGTGCAGGTGAATGAAGATCAGAGATGTGCATCAGTTAAATGTGACAGGAGACTTTTAGTTATTTCATTTCGGCGCAGGGGCACAGTGGGCCGAGCCCATCGCTCACGTTCTGCAAGCCTTCCCCTGAAATGTACTCTTTTCATCTGCGCCCCAGACTTATCCAGCAACACGGATGTCAAGGATTATCATGGTTTTGATGAATGGAACATTTCTTTCCACTCCTTTTTTCCCTCTAGCCCATACTGTCCTTATGTGAGGTTGCGCCACTTCCTGTCTTCTCCTCCCAGTGTGTGTCACTGTAATGTTCAGTGGCACTCAGCCCAGCACTGACTGACCGCCTGCCAAACAGTGTGTCATGCTCACCGAAAGAGCTCGGGCCAAAACGCCTGCTGGCCAGCAGTGGACTGCACTGGACCGGTTTCTGGAGAAGAGCTGCAGATGGCAGCTGTGAAAATCCTTATTCTCTAAACTCACTTTAGAAATTAAATAGCAGCGATTTGTCCCGTATGGAGAACTCTTGCCAGACATTGCATATCAAAGCGGCGACCAGTTTACTTACAGCATGACAGGAATATTAGTTAGCTGGTCATATAGGCTGATTAAGGCCCTTATATTTTATATATAATAACAGATAGATACATTTAATGTAAGCAAATTATGCTCCTCTGGTAGTATTTTCCATTGAGACTTATCATCTGACAGCCACCACCTGCTTATCACCTTGTGTTTAAGGTGGTAGTAACCCCAGGATCCTGCAGATGGCGCTGCATGAGGATGATGGGGCCATAAATCCCTGTGGGGTGTGAGTGACGGGATCCATAGATTGGGAAGAGGTGCTACGGTGCAGGGAATGTCTCGTTCCATGTGTGGAAAACACTCCAGAGCAGATGTTAATGATTGGCTAAAAGGAGTGACTGAGCATGTGGGCGTGGCCAAAGACCATAGTGTGAAGGAAGTAGCTGAATCTGCAGGTGTATGGAAGCGTACGGTCATACGGGTCTACCAGATGGTACATCCTTCAGCCTACATCCAGAAACTTGTGCAGTCCATACCAAACCAGCTGTTTTGTGGAGGCAAAGCCGGCCTATGGCATAGATGGTATAGGCGAATGCTAGGGGCACTACCCATTCATAGGGGTGCCCGGGTGTTGGGGGTGGATCTCTGGGCCGGGGGGAGTGAATGTGAGTCAGATGGGAGCTAACTAATTGACTAGCATTTAGAGGGCTGACCTGCAGTTAGCCGGTAGGCGAGTCAAGATGTCACATGACCTTGGTAAACCAGATGGACTTTTGCTATCCAGGTACGGAGCCGGAGGAAGGACAGAGACTTAATAACCTGGACTGTCCAGCCCAAAACCGGACATGTGGCCACCCTAGCATGGAGGTATTATCAATCAATCAATCAATCAATCAATCAATCAATCTTTATTTGTAATGCTCTTTTTACAACCAACGTTGTCAGTTTTTGATAAAGGAAAAGAAAAAATACGGAGTCAATGTTTAGACATAGGAGTTTGGGGGGGATGGGGGGGATGGGGCGATGGGGGAGGAGGCGGGGCAGGTCCAAGCCATGCTAGGAGGTATGTTTGTTTGCCAGGTGGAATCTGATTTTCCAATTTCAATAAAATCATTCGCTTCTCTAAATCTACATCAGTACTAACCACAAGCACCAGTTTTACCGCACAAGGAACACACTTACTACAGAAGGAGATATCAATAAACAGAGGCCCGAACGCAGAAAGCAGCACAAAGCAACTCTGACAACACAGAGACTGATTGGTTTGTTTGCTGCTAAGATACAGCGGAGAATTTCTCTCCATTCTCATTCAATTACCCGCACAAAGCTCCGAGTTTTAATCAATGCTGTGCGTGCTTGATAATGATCAGAGCTCCGCTCAGTGCTGCTGAACGGGAATCTAGTTTTTGGACAGAACAGCAGTCAATTTTCTATGCCCCAAATGTTACACATTTCTGATTCAATATTGGGTTTGGTTAGCGTGCGGTTCTGCAGGAACAAAAGAGCCACCATTTCTGCGCTGCTTTGAGAGGTGGCCACTATCGATTTCACACACACACAGACCTAGCAGCGAGAAGCGGTTAGCATGACATCCCATTTCCGAGGCAGAGGTCCTCTCTACTGCCGAAGGTCTATGTGGATGTCACTATCATGTGGTCTGTCTGCATGCTGGAAGCCTGAGGTCCAGACCAGTGTGCTGCAGAACCTACCAGAGGTTTACACAGTCCAGAGGCACAACCCGGATTCGAGGCCCGGAACTGAGACCCTTTGGAAACGAAGGAAAAGTAGGAATAGTGTTTTCTTGGTTTCTGCTTTTCTTCTTATTTTTAATAACAGGGTTATTGTAGTGATAAATAATAGGGGAAACAGATTAACAGTGCGCTGATCCGGACGGTGAGGAGGCAGATACAATCATCCATCATTTAGGCCTCTTATCCTCCTGGGTCACAGCAGGGTGCTGGAGACATTCCCAGCACTCCAGACAGGAAACATCCTGGACAGGCCTCCAGTCCATACTTCTTCGTCTTTGGGAGGAAACTCCTCTCATCCCTGTGGGTCACAGCAGGGTGCTGGAGTCTATCCCAGTGCTCAAGGCAGGAGCCACCCTGGACAGGCCTCCAGTCCATACTTCTTCGTCTGTGGAAGGAAAGCCCTCTTATCCTCCTAGGTCCCAGGGGGACATTGGAGCCAATCCCAATGCTCAAGGCAGGAACCACCGTGGACAGGCCACTAGTCCATACTTCCTTATCTTTGGGAGGAGAATCCTCTTCACCCCTGGACCATGGGGGGATGCTAGTGCCTTTCCCAGTGTTCAAGCAGGAACCAACTTGAACAGGCTACCAGTCTATACCTCTTTGTCTTTGGGAGGAAACCCCTCTTGGTCATAGAGGGTGCTGAAGCCTATCCCAGTGCTTAAGGCAGGAAACATCCTGGACAGGCCACCAGTCCATACCTCCTTGTCTTTGGGAGGAAACCCCTCACAGACTGGGGGAGAACACAGATACTAGGGAATTGAACCTAGGCCCTACATTCTGTGAGCGTACCTGACCAGCCTGGATTCAGTGTCTGTAAGGTGCGGGATAAATGCAGAGGTGTCGCGTGTGACCTGTAGTCATCATGTGTGTGCAGGGGTGTGTGTGTGCAGGGGTGTGTGTGTGTGCAGGGGTGTGTGTGCATGGGAATGCACGTCTGTACCTCCCATTCCCTACGGAGTGAGGAATTACCATGTGAGTCTGTGAGAATGTTGTCTGTAGAGATGATCACGCTTTAAAGGAGCTCGGAACCCGGATCTGAACTGAACGTGACAGGAAGCCCCTCTGCTGTGCAGCCTCCCGGACCCTGGCTGACGTAAAGCATCAGGACAGTGATGTTCAAACGCTGCAGTTTAGTCACATGTTCCCAAAGCTCTGAGAGAGAGAGAGAGAGAGAGAGAGAGAGAGAGAGAGAGAGAGAGAGAGAGAGAGAGAGAGAGAGAGAGAGTGTGTGTGTGTGCTGGGTTCGGTTGCTGTAGATAAGACATCTGCAGAGTGGAGATGAGTGAGTGAGACACAGCCAGGGTTCATTAATGTGTCACCAACTCTCATACTCTCAGCCTCTCTCTCTCTCTCTCTTCCTCTCAGCCTCTTTCTCTGTCTGTCTCTCTCTCTCTCTTTCTCTCTCTCAGCCTCTATCTCTGTCTGTCTGCCTGTCTCTCTCTCTCAGCCTCTCTCTCTGTCTGTCTCTCTCTCTCGCTCTCTCTCTCTCTCAGCCTCTTTCTCTGTCTGCCTCTCTCTCTCTCTCTCTCTCTCTCTCTCTCTCTCTCTCTCTCTCTCTTCCTCTCAGCCTCTTTCTCTGTCTGTCTCTCTCTCTTTCTCTCTCTCAGCCTCTATCTCTGTCTGTCTGCCTCTCTCTCTCTCAGCCTCTTTCTCTGTCTGCCTCTCTCTCTCTCTCTCAGCCTCTTTCTCTCTCTCTCTCTCTCTCTCTCTTTCAGATTCTCTCTCTCTTTCACACTATCTCCCTTTCTGTCTCTCTTTCTTTCTGTTTCTCTCACTCTTTCAGACACTTGTCTTCATCCTTCAGACTCTCGCTTTCTCTCTCTCAGGCTTTCTCACTTTGTCTGTCTTTTGTCTCTCTCTCTTTCTGTCTCTTTGGCTGCCTGTTTCTCCCTCCTTCCTTCCTCTCTTTCTCTCTCTCTTTTCCTCTCTCTCTTTGTAGTAGTGAGCAGAATACAGCCAGCACGTCTGTTTACATACACCTGTTAACCCACAGCCCTTCACCACCCCTAACAAGAGCCCCCCGCCCCATCTCTCTCTCTCTCACCCTCGCCCTCTCCCTCTCTCAGTCTAAGATGCACACATACTCTTACTCATTTACATTACACCCCCATGGTCTTCTGAGGAACAGAATGATTCAGAGAGAGAGGAGCGGGAGGGAATGGGGTTGTAGAGGGAGAGAGAGAGAGTGATGCTCTGTCGTTGCAGATGCTGTTATTAGACCAGGCTCTTTATGAAAAAGGACAAATTGAGAGTGCTTAGCTGCTAGCCATCTCAGGGAGGAGAGAGCGACTGCATTTTTAATGGTCCACATTTGCGTGTTGTTTCTGTAAAACGAAAGAAACGCTGATTAGCATGCTTCTCCCGCAGGGCAGGCAGATAAACGTGCGGTGAAAGCACTCGGACGGCAAAGCTCCAATCTGAAAACTGTTCGGCCGCTGATGTGGAGTGTGCTTGGGCCGAGGGCGCGAGTAGTGGATACGTGCTGTTGTGTCTTCTCTTCATCAGAAGAACTCCCTTTTTGTACGCACGCCACACGTCGGAAGATAACAAGGCTGTTTTGACATGCCGGTGGGCTTGTTTCTGTCTGTGTGGCGTACATGCCGAATCCCGCTGGACGCTGTGTTTGAGTTGGAGATGAAGACGAGTAATAAACATGGGCATAAATTTATTCACGCATTGCATTTTGTGTGAAATGATATTCAGGCCTGATCTACAGCATGGGAAAATACCTTGCTGCACTCATTACCACACCTAGACTACATTCCCTGGCTTTCTGGGCACCATAGAATTCCTTAGGCAGATAGCCTCAGGTACATTCTATCTGCTCTTACCTGTGACCTACACACACTGCGAAGCATGAGCTCTTGGCAAGTTGATTTTATCTAACTGATACATGTTTTAGATTTCCCTTATTATAGCTTATTATAAGATCACTTGCACTTATCTTTAAAAAATAAGGCCACCCAGAAATAATCAACCACGTGTCCTCCATGTGTCATCCCGCACCACGCAGGACTACATGTACACAGACCGTTACCACGACGTCATCGTCACCAAAGACTGCAGTGGTGTCGTACCAGACTGTCATGGAGTGACTCAGAATGGCAGCGGGTCATCTTCAGTGAGGAGTCCCACTTTAGTCTTGGTGGAGACAACCCCTCAATCCCTTACAAGCAAAAAAATTAATAATAATAATTTATTTAAATAATTTTAATGATAATTTAAAAAATATATTAACTAGACGTACGAAAAATATAAAAAAATATATTAACTAAATACACTATAACTTTAAATGCTTATTTCTTTGCTGTGCATATGCTTGCTGTAATAAAGCGTGTTGGTATCTTGGTCTTGTTTGTGGGTTGGGATAGTTGGAAGATGCATGCTGAGCCTTCAGGGCGAGTGATTATGATCTAGTTTAAAGCAGCTCTGGGCTTTTTTCAGATCCTGGACCATCTGCTCTTTGGCTTCTATTGCAGATGTGTTTAGACTCAGCAGGTAAATACTCTGAATGCACTGAAATAATTGTCCATGATAATTCACAGATGCAGCAACCAGAGACTAGTTTAACAAAGCTGGCGTACTAGAAACCTATAGAGCTGTGCAACGTAAGAAGCACCTTGTCTACAGTTCCCCACAGAAAGTAAGTGAAGAAGAGGTACAGCATGACGTATATATCTTGTGAATCATGGTTACACAGGAATTAAACTTTCTCTTCTGCCCTGGTAATCGTCTGGATTCCACTATGATTGGATCCATCAGTCAGGCACCAGGGGCCTCATCCTGGTGATAAGCCGAAACACCATTAGTGGCAGTGAACCACAAATGACAGCATGAAATCCCACTTTTTGCCTGCAGGCGCACTGTGCACACACCCCTTTAGATTCCACAGGAAAGGGGCAATTTCCTGTTTGAGACCACAAACTACGCCCGTATGAACGAGCAACTGCTTGCGGGGAAGTTTGGTACTGTAGGAACGAATATCCAGTTCACACTCTCATTTTCAAAACCAAGTTCGAGCCACCTACGTGCTGTCTTAACCCATTTGCTGATCTCTGTTTGTTTTATGTAACTGGACACCTTAAAGTTTATTGTTGAAATAGAATTGGATTGAATTAAACTGGAGCATGGATGGATGTATCTGAAACTGTACTGAACTGAGCTGAACATGAAGTCAACTGGAATGAGCTGAATCGAACTCAATCTAACTGGAGTTGTATGAAATTAAATGGAACTGAAATAGAATCAAGGTGAACCTAACTAAACTGAATTGATCTGGTTCAGTATCTGAACTCAGTTGAAGTGAACGGGAATAGTATGAACTGATGTGGAACTGAGCTAAACTGTGCATGATGTCAACTTGAAATAACTGAACTAAACTTTATTTAACTGGACTTGAGTAGAATGTAATGGAGTTAAAGTAGAATCAGGCTAAATTTAACTTAAATAAACTGAAATAGTATGACCTGATCTGGAACTGAACTGAACTATATATAAAGTCAACTGGAATTCATTTAATTGAACTTTATTTAACCAGAGCTGAATAGAATGTAATGGAATTCAAATAGACTTGGTAGGAGCTGAGCCTAATTTGGCTGAGTGAATTAAACTAGAAATTAACTGCACATTAATAGAATTGAAACCGAATCAAGCTGAACCCAAATGAACTGGATTGACCTGGAACCGTACTTATGTGGAGCTGAACCGTACATGACGTCAAGTTTAATGAATTGAACTGAACTTAATTTAAGTTGAACAGAATGTAATGGAATTCAAATAGAAAGAAGCTGAATTTAACTGAAATGAACTAAACCAGTATGAATTGATCTGGAGCTGAACTAAACATGTCGTCACTAGGAATTAATTGAATTGAACTTAATTTAACCAGAGCTGAATAGAATGTAATAGAATTCAAATAGACTTGGTAAGAGCTGAGCCTAATTTGGCTGAACTGAACCAAGTTGAACTGGAACTGTATGAACTGAACTAAAACTGAGCATGAATGAAATTGAAAGAGAATCAAGCTTAACCCAAACGAACTGAATTGACCTGGAAGCGTATTGATGTGGAACTGAACTGTGCATGACGTCAACTTTAATAAATTAAACTGAACTTAATTTAAGTTGAACCGAATGTAATGGAATTCAAATAGAATCAAGCTGGACCTAACTGAAATGAACTGAAACAGTATGAATTGATCTGGAACTGAACTAAACATAAAGTCAACTAGAATTAATTCTAGAACTCAATGGAACTTACTTTAACAGAAGTTAAATAGAAAGTAATGCAACTGAAATAGAATTAAACTGAATTAAATTGATTTGTATCAGTATGAATCCACCTGAACTGAACTGAACCATACGGAAATGAACCGGAACTGAACTGAACCAAACTCAGTTGAATTGTAATGAACTGGACCTGAATTGAACTGAAATTGAATTTGAGTTGGATAGAAATGGAACGGTGTGAACTGATCTGGAGTCAGATGGAACTGAAATAGAATCCCACTGAACTGACCTGGAGTTGGAACAGTGTGAACTGAACTGACTCGGGTCTTACTAAATTGGACTGGAACGAGTCTGAACCAAGCCATACCAACTGGACTGTAACTGAACTGAACCAGAGTCGTCTGAACGATATTTCCACTAGTCCACATCATGCACCGGTGCCGGCTACGTTCCCTTGCATGGTGACCATTTGCGGCCCTTTGTGAACTTCATGTACCCCCACAATGGTGGGATATTCCAGCAGGATAATGCCCTGTGCCATCAGGGCCAAGTTCCAGAGAGTTTGGCTTTCCGGAGGGCTCAGAAGAATGCTACATGTTCACCCGACCCAAGAACAAGTCATGGTTGATGGCCGGGTGTTGAACTGACCTGTCTGCCTGTCCTCTCTGTGTTGCAGCATCCATGGTTACAGAGACTGGTAGAAAAGGCTGTCTTAAGCTGAAGGTCTTCGTGAGACCAGCAAGTAAGTGCCGTTAATACCTCTGACAGTATGATGTAGTGGGCATGCCTTTCTTCACTGAATGCATTTTTAATGGCAACAGCTCCTTTTTTCGATATTTCACACTTTATCGTTTGTATTATGTGCAAGGCCACGCCCTTTTTTCAGCCGTATGTATATGGTGGCAGTGGTGTGCATCTCTCTCTGTTTGGCAATGAGCTTTTCTGTGATTGGTGGGTTTGGAGGGGGCACCTCGGGACCACTAACATGTCTGGCTTACATCTTTCTTTTTGATTTCTTCTGTTTTATAGACAGCTGCGTGAAAATCATAGGCGTTCACGATCGAGTTTTTGACGTTAACGACAAAGTAGACAATTCATTAGAACCACGAGGTCAGTATGGCTTGGATTCTCCTTTTGTTTCCACTGCTGTTCTTTGTGTCTCTGCTAGCACATTCCTCCTCCATGTTTTTATTTTATTTCTTTATTTGTTTTTAGAATAAATAACGCATGCACCCAAATCTCTGCATGATCTTTGTACCGTTTATGCTGCTGTATACGGCTTGCATCCGCCAGCCCTTGGATTATTGGGGACCTGTGTTACTTGAGGAATCATGTTAACAGCTTGTTCCAGCTTTCACGCTATAGCTTTGACAGACAAGTAGATAGCAAGCATAGCTCCTAGCTTTTAGCTGACTGAAGCCGTAAAAAAATTTGCAAGCATTTAATTTGAAGTTCGCTTCATGAAACGAATCTAGTTATGAAACTAGTTATTACACCAGAAATACATGCATTAAAATTAATCTCCAGTTTAGATGATAAACATACAACCATCATGTCAACCTCCAGTCTAGAGCAGCTAATCTCTACTAAATTTTCGGCAGAATTTTCAAAAAACCACAAACCCTTTGAGATGTGTACTTGAGGACGAACATTTAGACCTGCAGAGGGAATGCAGAGGGAAGCCAGATCGCTAATGTTGCTCCCAGGAAGCCAATTTTATTAACCCCTACATGAGTGGCTATGCTAACAGTTAGCATTGCTTTAATGCTATGGGGGTGGATTCCTGGTGGTCGCACAACCAGGAAGTAACTTCAGGCTTCCAGCAGTGGCTAAAATCCCAGTCTACAGGGAATTCGTCTCAGAATTGGGAAGGCATCCACCAAATCTGGCACCAACTGCACAATCCTTTGATGAGCCACAGTGTCTGATCATTGATGTGGCTACATCCAGAAACTTGTGCAGTCCATGGTTATTGGTACTGGTGGAGGTATTCCTGGAGTTATGTAGCAGTCACAGTTGGCTAATTGTTTGTCCGGTGAGCTTATATGCGTAGTGCATGCTGGGTATGCATGTATGCAGAACACTGAATGACTACGTAGCAAATTCTGGCAAACCACAGGCCGAGGCTCATGATGCTATGCTACAAAATGATGCTAAACTCAGGTTAGTGTGCTAAGCTAAGGTTAGCATGCCTCTTTAAATGAAACAGCTGCATAAATATCTGCATGGGCCCGATCTTATCATCCTGCTCTGTAGCCCCACATATCTTTCATGCTAACCGTGCCTTATTTTCCCACCTTCTCGCTTCCTAATTCCTTTATTTTGCTACCTACCACCTTCTAATCCTGTGCATGCATACGCTGTGTTGACATTTAAACAAGGCCTGTTCTTCCACAGTAGCTTCTGTCTTTATTTGCACTAAGTGGCTGGATCAACAGTTAGCTCAGTTTAGCGTAGTTAGTGAGAATCAAGACCAAATCGCTGTTCTGAGGTACAGTTAGCCTTGCACAGTGATCGATGACAGCTGTGCAACTTCCTAGCCGAACTGAGTTTTCCACGTCCGAGCGACAGACACGTCCCTCTTATTCCTGGCAGTCTGTGTATCAGCATGAGGGCATTGATTTATTAGTCCAGGTACCCGTGGAGCGTCTGGAGGAGCTTGTTGCATGCCTGCCTGCCTGCCTGATTTTCTCCCCAGCGAAGCAGCCAGCGCCATTCTCCATCCGCCCGAGCATATTTATCTGTCGCTTCGTGCTTCACACCTGTCGATTCCTCCTGCTGACATCCCTCATGGTGCATGGCTCTTCTAAGACACTCTGCTTTCCAGAACCAGTATCACAAACTTTGATGATGATAATGGCGGTCTGTTTTCTTTCAGCCGTCCCCCCTGAGCTTCAGAACATGAGGCAGACTGTATAATGAGCAGCTTTAATAACAGGCCCAAAGTTCTGAGTTGCAACTTTTGCAAGTGACTGGCGGAAAACACAAATTGCAGCCCGTTGGTTATTGGTCTAAAGGCTGGCTTCTTACGTGAAGGAACTTCCATGTAGCTTTCGTTGCTTGGATCTTACATGAAAGCAACTTTCGCATTGCGTTGGGTAGAGTACGGTCCTGCGGCTCACTTAAGTTATAGTAGTCACGAACGTTGTGAAACAACTTTCTTATAACAGCTGATAAAGACACTGACAGGGGATCACGTAATGACTTCCAACCATATCATCTTGCTGATGTACACTGATATATCATAAGCCATGGTATAGCAGTGGGTTACCTCAGGGGATTTGGGAGCATTCACACCTGTGTGAGTTGTAAGGGGCTACAGTGTGCTCATGACAAGGTGATGTGGGTTATCGGGGTTTGAATGAGGTATGATAGTGGGTGCCAGACAGACTGGCAACATGCGGCATGGTGCGATGAGTCATGGTGCCAATTGTTTTGAGCTGATGCTAGGGTTCGCATGTGCCACAGACACCATGACCCCATAAACCCCAGTTGTCAATATGGCACTGGGCATGTTGGTGGTGGTCCCATACTGGAGTTGGGTGTGTTCTCATGGCATGGGATCCACTGATCCACATCACTGACCAGTGCTGCTACTTTTCTTTACATGGTGAACATTTGCAGATCTTCGTGGACTTCATGGACCCACAATGGTGGGATATTCCATCAGCACTGTGCACCGTGCCATCAGAAACTCGCCGACGAATGCTGAACGTTTGCCTGACACATAAACAAGTCATGGTGCCAGTCATTTCAGGCTGATGGCAGGGTTTGGATATGGTGCAGCCACCATGATGCCAGGCATCCCAGTTGTCAACGAGGCACTGTGCAGGCTGGTGGTGGTCCCATACTGCTGTGGACTGTGTTGCCATGGCATGGATTGGATCCACATCACTGACCACCATCATTCAACCATTTGCAGCCGTTCATGGACTTCATGGACCCCCACAATGATGGGATATTCCAGCAGCACAATGCGCTGTGCCATCAGACCCAAGTTTTCCGGAATTGGTTTGAGGGCATTCCATTAATCTGCCTCATTCAAACTCCAGTAATATCTGTTGCCTTGCCATGAGCACAAGAGCCAGTGTCTGACTAACTCACAAGATAACCCCTCACAACTTATACAGGTGTGGGCGTTCCCAAGTCGTCCCCTGAGGAACACCACTTCATAATTTAAATTTTTTTTTTTAAATTATTAAAAAATTTAAAATTACTTTATGCACTGGTATGCCATGACTTCTGTACATAAGGTATCAGGTTTGGCAGTTTCATCCTGATATCCAAACAGACTGGAGCCCTTTAGTGAGGTTGTTTTGGTTGGGGGTCTCTTGTGATCAGTAATCTGGGGATGATTCCGGTTTTATCCAGGACAGGAGGGGGTTCTAGACCTCTAACGACAGCTTGCTAGACGAGCTATTAAAGGGTTAGCATAATTAGCTATGCCAGGTGACGATAAATGATAACGTGACCGTTGCTCTATTTTGTTAGCCTGTTGTTTCATGATGTACTAGGTTATTAATTAAATTATAAAAATATATTAGAAAGATCAATACTTAAAACCATGTCATAAACATGTCATATCCACAATTCCTTTTCATTTACGGAATGTTCCATATTGGGAAACCTAAAATGTGGTCTGTGCAAAAGTCATGACACATTTAATTCACAATGTGTTAAATATATGTATATCATATTTTATTTTTTTCTCTGTAACATATTTTCATGTAGAAAAAACATGAGAACACTGTTTCTGTTGCCAGTTATTGACATGACAGATGTTAGGATGCTTGATGTCATTCTGTCACTAGGTAATTAGCTGTCAAAACATCAAACATACATCCCATATTAATTACCAGTATTTTTAACATAACACTGCCTTACATAAATCTTGACAGGTGATGAGAGTAGGGCTCTGTATAGGCGAGAGCCCGTCGATATGATACGTATCATGATACTGGAGCTACAGTTCAGTATATTGTGATATATCGCAATACGGTAAGAAAGGCGATATATTAAAATCTAATTTAGACAAACGTTTGCTAATGCTAACTTTAGCTGTGTGCTTATGTGCTATCTGTTTACATCAAAGTGGTCAAGTCTAACGGCTGAAGATTCTGCCATCTAGTGGTCGGAGGTTTAACTACAACTCAAAATGAAGCACAGTCTGCCTCAAATCTTTGTTAGCTGTGTATTAAAAATCAACATAGAATCATAAAACACAATATTGCAATGTTCATGTTTTCTATACTTTCTTACACCCCAGATGACAAAATATAAACATCTACTATGACATGTTTTTGGCATGGATATGTTGATGTTGTGTTGCAGGTAAAAGTAAAGTGTGACCAAAAGATGCTAGTAAGCTAATCTTCCTAGCTAGTACAATAAAGCCATGAGCTAAATGCAACTTTTATTATTATTTAATTGCAGAAATGATGTTTTACACAACTAGCATCCCAAAACTAACCGTGTGAAAGCCAGCCTAAGACCTAACTTACGCAAGTTCAGTCCAGTCTGCGGAACTGAAGTCTGGGCCCACATACAGGGTGCTGCAGTTTAATGGGCTAGCTTATACAGCTATAGCTATCAGGCTAATCTTCCAGGTTTCATCTTACCAAGATACCAGTGGCTAACCCCCTGTTTGCTTCTTTCCATCTCCAGATGACACCAGCCACGAGTCAGCCGAACCGTCTCGGAGCGATGCAGCTAATTCAGGACACGGGCCCCCTCTACCCGGCCCCCTAGTGGCACTTCTGTTCCTCTGCATCTCTGCATTGCTCACTTTATAGCCCCCGACCTCCTTTCTCCCAGACGAGCCCCTACAACCCCTGCTGCCCCTTTCCCAGGAGGCCAGAAGCCTTACACAGGCCAGGGCCACGGGAGGGCTCCCAGACTCTCCAGGAGCACTACTTTCGGCCCGCTTAGTTTGTTTGTTTATTTGTTTGTTTGTTTGTTTGTTTTTTTTTCCAAATATATTTAAGTGGTCTTTCTCAGTCTGTGATTGGATTAGTAGCGCAGAGGAGAAAAGCTTTTAGCTAATCAGCTGAGATGCCCTACTGTGATGCAACATCCGGTCACTGGGGGATCCGAGCTAAGGGGGGCGGAGTGGCTCCACCTTTAGAAAACATGTGGTTTTAACTAAATCAGCAGATGTAAATGTCTACGTGGAAGGTTTGCCCCAGTACGAATCTCCTAGCTGTGTTGTTAGAGGACTAGTAGCCTGTCTTTTCCTATCGGCCTTCACCTAACAAGTTGCAGAAGCTCACCACCAGATTGCCAAGCTCCAGATTTGGCTAACGGGACGGCAGAACGTCTGGAAACTGCACTCAAGAAAAGAGAGATGAGAAACCAACCCGGCCTGGCCTTCTCTGGGCCAGCTGACCCCGGTGTCCATGTGTGTGCGAGTGCGAGTGCGTGTGTTCGCTAACTGACGTACTTTATTGCGAAAGTGAGGAGGAAGATAAGACACATATTTATTCTCTGCAACTGAGGACTTGTCTTAGTAGACCACACCACTAAAACGAAGAGACCAGTGCTTTTGTATTTTGTAGGATAAACTAAACTGCAGCATAAATGCCTATATTTTTCCTATGACCTTTTATCTATTATTATGATGAAATATCGACGTCGTCAAAACTCATCACACCACATGCCGTTCGTCCACCTCTGTATATACAGTACCACAAGGGGCTGCACATGGTGTTCACTGTCAACCACCCCCATCAGCACCCAACCCCCCCAGGAATTTCTGGAAGGAAATGGGAGGGGGGAAATAAACGGCTAGCTTTGCAGGCAAGATGATTATCTAAGAACGTCCCGTCTCGGAAACGGTTCGTCTGCCGTTTTCCTGGACCGTGCATTGAAGTAGCCGCGAAACTCGTGTCTCATATTCCATGATACTCGTTAAGCTTAGGTATTCCGTGAATCCTATGTGAATCCCACTCTTGGCCTTTTTGCATGGCAGCCTTATGAAGCGCTATGAAATGTGTTGCTTTGTCAGTTCGAAGGAGCAGGCTTGAGTTTGGAGCGTGCCCGGGGTTACACCTCCTCCTCCTCCTCCTCCTCCTCCTCCTCCTCCTACTCCTCCTCCTACTGTTCCCCAGTTCAAGTGACTCTTTAATGAGGTTCAAAGCGGCCAGGCATGCGGAGCCCGTGTTGTGGCAATGGGAGATATTTGCGGTATTAAAAATAGGTGGTCCGAGGAATGGGTGGTGCCGAGGGAGGCTCAGATTTCACTGGGACTTCTATCTTTCCTTCTTCTTCTACTTTTTTTTCCTCCTCCTTTTTTTTTGTTTTCGTTTGTTGACCTTGCAGCCCCAGAGTGCTCTCCCCTGTGTAGGGGCAAGTACACAGGCAATGGGAGGGCTTGGGGTGGAATGGGGAGGGGGCTTGGGAGTGGGTACTTGGCCCTGGCAAGGATAAACAATATTATGGGGAATTTTCAAAGCGTCTGGAATTGCGTAATTGTTTCTGCCTTCCTAATTCTCAGTAGGCCTGTACTTTTCCCTCCGCCGGCTCTGATACCGGAGAGGAGGTGGTCTAGTTTTTGGGTTGTGTTTGAATGGTAACAAAGCTATTTCAGGAGAATAGCAGCTTGGGTTAAAGGTCATTGGGAAAGAGGGAAAAATGCCACCATATGTGCTTAGTTTCATGGTTTACATGGAAAACGAACCCTGTGGAAACCTATGGGAACTCAGTTTCAATAGTATTTGTATTGCTATCATTTATACTCTGATTATAACTCTGATTATCATTGTTACCATACTTTGTACACGCTTTGAACTGGAAACCAAGGCTCAATTCCTTTAACTGGATACCGTGTATCCTGAAGTAGTAATCCACAATAATAACATAGTAGTGTTAGAGTAGTACTTGTTTTTGCACCTTTCTGGAGGTCAAAAAGGAGACATCATTAAACAACAACAACAACAACAACAACAAGAAAACAGCAACAATGACAACTATTATTATTATTATTATTATTATGATTATTATTATTGATATCATGCAAGCTGTTGTATATAGTGTTTGATATGGAGGTATTAATTAATTTGATTATGTCTTTTCTAAAAAATAAATAAATAAATAAATTAGCCAAAAAAAAAAAAAAAAAAACCACCCCCATCACCGCCCCAACCAGAATCTCTGCAGAACCGGAGCGGGCATACGCACGACCATCTTCAAAGGCCACTGCAGCCGGACCGCTGACCACCTTTGGACATCACCTTCACGTGTGTTCTTCTTCACCTCTCCTCCCACCATCAGTCACTGTCCTGAGGATCCGACGGGAGGGGCCGAGGCGGGTTTTCTGATATTGGCTCCAGTGTTTTGTTTTGAGGGGTTTATTGTTTTCTTGGTTTGGTTTTGCAGCATGTTGGCGAAGCAGAAGTCACGCCGTGAACTGTGTGGAGCTCTTTGTTTTCTCTTCATGAAGGAACTTGCCAGATTTGTTATGTGGCATGCGCATGGACTTGACAGTGAAAAACATTTTTAGATGAGAAGTTGTTTTCTGCCGTTTTTCTTTCCCACTGTTGTTTTCTTGCGTCTCTTTTGCCTTGTTTTCCTTGTTTACGTCTTTGAACGTCTGCACACCACCACGACTGCGTTCAGATTCCATCCCATCCGAATGGGAACGCTGCACAGTAGCTGCCCGACGGTGGAGGACAACTGTATATAGCACTGTTTTGGAGTGAGAGCCGGGATTCAGAGGGTCCAGTCAGTGGTCTATGGGGTCACTGGTCTGAACCCATGGAAGTCATGTTATTACTCTTTTTTTTTTCTCTCCGTTGGCAACGAGGTGGCCTTCCCCTGCCTTACTTCTCAAGTCCTTCGAAATGCCAAGACCAGTCTCTGAACCGCTCATCCACTTCGTAGTTAGTTTTACTTTCTTCGGCCGTTGTTATGGAACGCTCTGTCTCTCATATACGAGGATAACTCATTTGTACGTGTACCGAACCAGCCCCTTTGTGCTCCTGTGCTTGGTATCATTTCTGCTTTTTGCAGGTACCATTTTTCTCTCTGTTGCATCTCTGGGTGCTGTATTTGATCTGCTATCCCTCACTGTATAAACAGCAACAACATTTTGGGAAAAAAAATAATAATAATAAAATGAAAAAAAATCAAAGGTCTGTATTTGTATATACACGTGTCTGAGCAACTATGAATAATAATGATTAAAGATAAAAAAATACACACTGCTTTCTTGGTCTGCTCCTTGCTTGTTTGCTTGTTGGATTTGTACACGCAGTAACAATCATAACCCACATAGTTTATACTGTATATGTAGTAAAGAACCACGTAGTACTATACAGAACTCAGAAACAGACATCTAACTCAACACTCAACATCTAAATAAGCCCCCCAGCATGGACTATAGAGCCCCCTCTGTGATGTCCTGGGGGTTTTATTAGGTGGAAATGGGCTCTTTGGCTGAGGTGACCAAATCTGAACAGCAGGACCTACAGTACAGCTCATCCTCGTCTTACTGAGGAACCAGTCTTACTGAGGGATGTTCCTATCCCGGTGACCATTCTCTGCATATGATTGATCTGTGGGACTACCAGGAACAACCAGGGAAGGCATCCACCAAATCTGGACCAACTGACCAATTCTTTGATGCAAGAGAGTCTGAACACTGATAGCTGCACCCAGAAGGAGGTGTGTGGGTGCGGTTGTGTTGGGACGGAGGATAAAGGTGACCAGGATCAATAACTGATGATAAATTTAGACTGATATGATCAATATTTATTGAGCTACACATACAGAAGTCTGTCTCTCAGTATGGCGTCGGGCCGCTGTGTTTGCTAACCCAACACGCCAGACGTCTCGGTATGGAGCTGTAGAGGTTCCTAATGGAGTCCTGTGATAATCCATCCCATGCAGCTTGAACATCCTCACACAGTTCCTGCAGATGGTGCGGTAGGGGTGGAGGTGGAGGGACACCAGGTGTGATTTTATTCATTTTTAATAAAAACAACCAACAATCCAGCGTCTGTGATGTCACTATAATAAGGTGTGGTTTTTCGGAGACATCAGTGAAGTTTATTCTTCGTGACTCACAAAGGTTCCAGCCATAAGCTTTCTGTGCTTTATTCTTATTTCGAGTTCATTTTTACAGCTTCAAAGATTATTTACCACTGCAATAGATAGCACAATGACCTGCTAGAAAATTCAGCTCCAAGGATAACTGCAGTAAAGATAACTTTACTGACTTTAATAAAATTTCTTCACTGTGTAACCACCCTTTATGTGTTTTACTTCTAGTCAAAACTGCCAGTTAGTACAAGTTATTCATTTTCAGGATCTAAAAAAAGTGAAAAACCTACAACCGTTTAGCTTTCTACAGCACACATATTAATTATATATGATATAAGTGATTTCACTTTTTCATTTTCATTCATTTTTGATTTCATTTTTTTGGTTTATTTTATGTTATTTAACTTATAATTTAAACTTTTATATTTTATATTTAAGCTTATAATTATGGTTTATTTTTTGATTAATCAAAAATAATTTGTGTGTGACAGTGGCAAATAACAAAATAACAAAATTAAGAAATCACATAATAATAAGACACTGCACATAGATGGATATAATATACACAACATGTCAACAAATCAACAAAACAAAATAAGAAAAATATATTTACATATTGGAGATGATACATATGTGGGTTTTTACAATGTAGTATGTCGTGTCATATCAGGTATCAGGTTGTAATGAGATTTCATACCGTGTGAAACTTCAGAAAGCCGTGCTTCTGGGCTGAGGACCAAACAGTATATAGATAATAAAGGTAAGTAAGTTTCAACATGTCACTAATGTCAAAAAAGTTTTTAACACAAAATTTTAGAATGTTAGGCTTTATTTTCTAACTTAATAAAATAGAAAAAAGTATTTAATGATGAGTAATCTTAAATTTCACATTTTTAATGACTTATTATTAAAGCTAATTGTAAGGGGATTTATTATAAAACGTATTTCCAGATATTTTGACCAGTTCTTTTTATCTTTCTAAAATAAACAAAATAATCTGCCAATATAGTGAGAAAGTTTGTCTTACTATAATCACTTAAAACAGGTTAAAATATCTGGAACAAAGACAAATAACCTTAACATGAGCTACAACAATGTCAGAAAAATAAATTTAGGAAATATTAATTAGATATAAGACACATCACTCAAACACACACACACAAACACTGTGTGTATTGGCTAATTAGCTCTCAATATATATATATATGTATGTATATATGTATGTATACATCAATCAAGAAATATACACATACTTATAGGGATGGTTACAATATAAATTTTGACACACACACACACACACATGTATATATATATATATATATATATATATATATATATATATATATATATATATATATATATATATATATATATATATACACAATTCTATTTTCATTCATATAATATTTTACAAAAAGTAAAAAAATAAATAAATGCATCTATGCATCTATGTATTCTAGCTGTATATCTAAGCTGCCAGTTAGTACAAATAATTCATTTTCAGGATCTGAAAAAGTGGAAAACCTATAACCGTTGAACTTTCTACTGCACACATATTAATGATACATGATATAAATGATTTCACATCATTTCCTGGTTCATTTTCTGTTATTTAAATGATAAAACATTTTGATAAAAAATTTAAAACAACTGATACATTTTTTTTTATTAATTAAAAGGAATTTGTGTGTGACAATGTCAAATGACAAAATAACTAAATTATGATCTATGAATACATATATCTATCTATGTAGTCTCCCTTTCTTTACTTAGTGTTTTTCTTTACTTAGTCGTACTTAGTGTACATATATATATTATACTTCTTATTTTTCTCCCTCCTTTTATATTGATATTTATTTTTTAAGACTGTCGGGAATGGAGGAACTGCAAAGTAAGAATTTCATTGTACAATGTAACTGCTTGTTATGCTGTGCATATGACAATAAAACTCTTGAATCTCTTGAATCTTGAATCTCTATTAAGATAATCCTCAAAGTTTGGGAGCTAGAGCAGAGTGGGAATTCCGTTGTACAGTTTAAGGCTGTTTCTCCATGTATATGACAATAAACTCTGGAATGGTGAATTTTGAACAAGCAGCTATTCTTCAGGATGGTTCCAACAGCACCTATACAGCAGTGTCCTTTAAAACAGTGGCAGTAGCCGTCAGTCCTGGGCCTGAAGCTCCAACCACTGCTGAGTGATGCTCCTGGCCTGCAATTTCCCAGCTACAGGCAGAGTGCTGCCATGGTTTAATATCTTGGATGACACCATTAGGTAGGTGAGGCGAGCTTTTACATTAGAGCATGTTGCTCGGAGGGGAGCGAGCACTGCGGGTCATAAATTTGATTCTAATGATTTTATCATTTCGTTTAAACAATAACTGTAAAGGATAGGGTTTTTCTTTTTTCCTTTTTTTTGACCTGTGATTTATGCATTTAATACTTTGATGGCAAAAAATAGTTTAACTCGAATCCATAATGATGCGGGGAATGAAATATTGACACAATTCATTTTCCTTTTCAGATTTAATTAGTTTATTTTATAATGCTATCCATCAACATTGTGGAAGGCTAGATTAAATGTGGAGTGCACGGCAGAAAGGGGACCTCGGAGAGGGGGATGTGTTTCACAGTTGATTTCCTGAGAAATAGATGTTGCCTGAATTATTCATCGCGCTTTCATGACTTTAATCATAATCTTAATTCAATTATTAAAGACATTCCTCCCATGGCGATATTTTACTCCGTGCTTTGTCTGTCCTTTGAAACGTCCGTGTCAGGCAGGTGATCAGCTGAGCGAGTCGCGCCCAAGTGAATGAATTGAGGTGGCGTAAATCACTTCTTGCTCACTGTTTTCAGCGACCTTGATCAAAGTCTTGGTTTTAGAGAAGTGCAGGAAGTCTAAGGTTATCAAAGACAATTCTGGCAGTAGAGTAATATGTAAATAATAACAAGCAGCAACAGTTTACTTATACTTTTGACCTGTATCCAACTGAAAACAATGCAAATACAAGATATTCATATTTAGATATTCAGCTAATAGATTTTATTGTCTATATACCTTTATGATAACCTTGATACCTGCAACCACTGCACTACATCACATTTGCTTTAATCATTGTTAAGTAACTGTTTGCATTGCAAAACATATACTTCTTGGCTCGTAAAGTGATCTTATATCTAGTTAATGCTTCTTAAAATTCTCATTTTTAGATCATTGTAAGCTAGTTTTAAGAATATTTATCTTATTTCGAGATGTATGAATGTGAATTAAAATGTGACTTACATAACTCACTTAAAACAGCAAAAAATCTTGCTTAAAACAGTAAAAAAAATCTAGCTAAAACAGTAAAAAACTCACTTAAAACTGTTAAAAACTCACTTAAAACAGCAAAAAGTCTTGCTAAAAACAGTAAAAAAAAACTCACTTAAAACAAGTTATGAAAAACTCACATAAAACAGTAAAAAAAAACTCACTAAAAACAGTAAAAGCTCTCTTGAATTGAGACTTTTAAGATATTTCATCTAGATGTAAGATCATTTCATGTACAAAGATAATAAAAGAAATGAGTGTTGTAGTTTAGAAAATGTTTTCGTGCCTATCTTTGCTTGTTAAAACACTTTTCACTGCAAATAAATTCATATTTTGTGATTGTGATTTAGGCTATAAGCTACAAAATTTCAAACTTATTTTTCGGCAGTTTGAATTGTTTTAAGTGATTTCAGTAAGCCCAGTTTTCTCACTATTTCTTATTAATTCTTGTCATTAATCATTTCTTAGAATCAGTAAAATGATCTGCCGATATAGTGAAAAAAAACTGGGCTTAAAAATCACTTAAAACAAGAACTAAAATGTCTGGAACTAAGCTAAATATTCTGAAAATGAGCTACAACAATCTCAAAATGAGAATTTTAAGTATGTCAACTAGCTATAAGATCATTTTACTTGGATATCAGATATAAGATCTCAGTTTTTCAGTGTATATAAGGTTTTATGCAAAAGAGTTTATGAACTTTTGTCTATAGCCTATACACTAAATTTGATGCTTGCAACAAGTACCAAAAAAGACAGAACCATGTTTTCCACTGCGGTATATCACATACATATCATTTACCAATGTTGGGTAATTGTTTGGGAAGTGAGGACAAGGATTGCTCTAGTTATGAAAGTGGATTTTTCCCATCCCTGCTTGATATCTCACTTCACTCTTCAACAAATAATAACATGGCAAGATAAATTATCTTATGTCGTAGATCCAACCTACAATCTTATTTTGAGATTGTTAAAGCTCATTTTAGGGTTATCTATGTTGCCTCCAGGCTTTTATTTTGTACTTGATGTAAGTGATTTTTGTTGGCCAAGTTTTCTCATTATATTGGCAGATAATGTTGCTTATTTTAGGAAACATGCTTAAAACAGGCCAAATTATTGGCCGGCATAGTGAGAAAATTTGGCCAGCAAAAATCACTTAACAGCTACAAACTGTCTGGAGATCAGTACAGTAATGAGCTTACAACAATCCAAAAATGAGAGATATAGGCCAAGATTAAGCTGAAAGAAAAACCTCCAGCATTTCACCTGCTGTCCCAGGAATTTAAGAGCTGGGCTTATGTAAAAGCGCTTAAACAGCCAGTGAAACAGATAATTAAAGCAAGAAAGCCCAGAAATCCCCTGCAAAACATACATAAACAAAGCTCCGAATGTTGACAAAGCGATCAGTCAAGCAATAGCAGGAACGTAATGAAGCAGCATAGTAAACATCCCTGAGAACCCGCGGGCTCCATGGAGAACCAACTACTCGCATAAGCAGATGAATTCTGACAAAGACTTAAATTCCTGGCAGATGGAGCGAGTGGAGGTATGACAGGGGCTTTGCATAACATGGGAATCTTACCCGAAGGCCTGTCACATCAAGTGGCCAGCACGATGAGGTAATCACACTCACCACTGAGACATGGCACACACCCCTCGCGTAAGAGAGGCCCTGAGGTGGCCGTCTGTACTACACAGAGCTGAAATGTGCTGAGGTTAAATACATACTGTGGTGTATAACTCACAGACCGAACTGTGCAGGTCTCAGAAACCGTCCCTTCCCTTCAGAGCAGTCATAAAGAACCAGCCCCTTCATTTCTCCACTGTTTACCCTTATTCATCTCTCATTCCTCTACCATTTCCCCTTCTGTGGTGTACAGGGTAGTGGGTTGTGAGTAGTGTGATGGTGTACAGTAACTCAGTAAGTGTAATGTGTTAGTGTGCTGTAAGTAGTGTGATGGTGTACAGTAACTCAGTAAGTGTAATGTGTTAGTGTGCTGTAAGTAGTGTGATGGTGTACAGTAACTCAGTAAGTGTAATGTGTTAGTGTGCTGTAAGTAGTGTGTTGGTGTACGGTAACTCAGTAAGTGTAATGTGTTAGTGTGCTGTAAGTAATGTGTTGGTGTACGGTAACTCAGTAAGTGTAATGTGTTAGTGTGCTGTAAGTAGCGTGTTGGGTGTACAGTAACTCAGTAAGTGTAATGTGTTAGTGTGCTGTAAGTAGCGTGTTGGTGTACAGTAACTCAGTAAGTGTAATGTGTTAGTGTGCTTGTAAGTAGTGAGTGTCGGTGTACAGTAACTCAGTAAGTGTAATGTGTTAGTGTGCTGTAAGGTAGTGTGTCGGTTGTACAGTAACTTCAGTAAATGTAATGTGTTAGTGTGCTGTAAGTAGTGTGTCGGTGTAGTCAGTAACTCAGTAAGTGTAATGTGTTAGTGTGCTGAATAAGTAGCGTGTACGGTGTAACAGTAAGCTCAGTAAGTGTAATGTGGTTAGTGTGCTGTAAGTAGTGTGTCGGTGTACGGTAACTCAGTAAGTGTAATGCGGTTAGTGTGCTGTAAGTAGTGTGTAGGTGTACAGGTAACTCAGTAAGTGTAATGGGTTAGTGTTCTGTAAGTAGCGTGTCGGTGTACACGGTAACTCAGTAAGTGTAATGGGTTAGTGTGCTGTAAGGTAGTGTGTCGGTGTACAGTAACTCAGTAAGTGTAATGCAGTGTTAGTGTGCTGTAAGTAGCGTGTGGGTGTACACAGTAACTCAGTAAGTGTAATGTGTTAGTGTGCTGTAAGTAGTAGTGTGTCTGGTGTACGGTAACTCAGTAAGTGTGTAATGTTGTTTAGGTGCTGTAAGTAGCGTGTCGTTGGTGTACCGTAACTCAGTAATTTTTATGTGTTAGTGTTCTTTAAGTATAGTTTTGTTGTACGTTAACTCAGTAAGTGTAATGTGTTAGTGTGCTGTAAGTTGTTTGTCTGTGTACGGTATCTAAGTGAGTGTAATGTGTTAGTGTGCTGTAAGTATCGTGTTCGGTGTACTGTAAACTCAGTAAGTGTTAATGTGTTAGTGTGCTGTAAGTAGTGTGTTGGTGTAACAGTAACCTCAGTAAGTGTAAATGTGTTAGTGTGCTGTAAGTAGCGTGTAGGTGTACGGTAACTCAGTGAGTGTAATGTGTTAGTGTGCTGTAAGTAGCGTTTCGGTGTTAACGGTACTTCCGTGACTGTATGTGTAGGTTTGCTGTAAGTAAGCGTAGTCGGTGTTAACGGTAACTCAGTGAGTGTAATGTTTTAGTGTGCTGTAAGGTAGCGTGTCTGTATACGGTTAACTCCTGAGTGAGTGTAATGTGTTAGCGTGGCTGTAAGTAGCGTGTCGGTGTAAGACCCCGTCGGCTGCAGTGGACCAGTAAATTGTTTAGTGTCCTTAAGTATGCGTGTCTGTGTACGTTAAACTCAGTTGAGTGTAATGTGTTTAGTGTGCTGTAGTAAGTGTGTTTTGGGTGTACGGTAACGCTCATAAAGTGTAATGTTTAGTGTGCTGTAAGTAGTGTGTGTAGGGGTGTACGGTAAACTTCAGTAAGTGTAATTGTGTTAGTGTGCTGTAAGTAGTGTGTCGGTGTACGGGTAACTCCAGTAAGTGTAATTTGCGTGCTGAGTGTGCTGTAAGTAGTGTGTCGATGTACATACGGTTAACAGCACTAAGTGTAATGTGTTTAAAGTGTGCTGTAAAGTAGTGTGTACGGTGTATCAGAATCCAGTAAGTGTAAAGCGTTAAGTGTGGCTGTTACAGTAGTGTTGTCGGTGTACAGTAACTCAGTAATCCTGTAATGTGTTAGTGTGCTGTAAGTAGTGTGTCATGTCTGTGTACAGTAACTCATTAAGTGTAATGTGTTTCAGTGTGCTGTAAGTAGTGTGTCGGTGGTAGCTAGTAACTCAGTATAGTGTTGATTGTGTTATAGTGTAGTGTAAGTAGTGTGTTGGTGTACAGTAACTCAGTAAGTGTAATGTGTTAGTGTGCTTCTTAACCCAACTTTTTAATTCATGAAGAATGTTTGAAATGAACAGCGCTGTGCAAAGGGAGCACAAGGAATAATAGCCTGCTAATTTTTTCCCCAGTCATGAAGCTTTTGTTCGGCCAATTATGAACCATAAACTGCAGTTCTGACCTATTACCATTATTCGGAAACCCAAGTGACCCGCGGTTATTCTCTGAAAGACAAACAGCGTCTTAGTAAGACCCCGTCGGCTGCAAATGCCACCAGCCACGGGGGTCAAGGACAAAAGCCGGCAGCGCAGACAGACAAGGAATATTAAATGAGCCAGGCCTGCAAGAATGTTGCTGCCTGTGCAGTTTTGGATTTCGCCCTTTAGGATGCGAGGGGCCCACGCTGCGGTGTAGGGTTTAAGCACTAATTCAAGATAAAAGCACAACAAAGCACTGTAATGTGTGACTAAGCTGTCTAAACCTCGTAGCGGCGTGGAACTGCGTGCTGAATGTCTGAAAAGATTACCCCAGATTACATACCTTTCACAGCACTTATTAGCCTCACTGTTCCAAAGCACGAGCCTCAAAGTCTTTCATCCGGCATATCAGCGCGCCACGACCGTGCACTCCAAACTTTCCAGCTACAGTGCTGCTGCTGTCGCTCTTGCCATAGATGAATGAATCCTGTATTAATCAGACGGTGATTTCGGAGATGGTCAGAATCTGCTTGTGTTGATGAATGATTGATTTCTCAAACGTGCACGTCGTAGCTGAACACAGCGCGCTAAACTCAGATACAGTGACTTCCTTAATTCACTTCAACTTTAATTGGCCTCCATCTATCGAGCACCTTGACCTCTGTAATCCTGTAATGAATCATTTCAGAGGTTGATTTTCCGAAGGTCTCAATAAGGTGCTTATGAAATCGCTCATGATAATTCTCTTACAGAGCTAATCCACCGCTAATGTACAACACAGTGTCCGCTTGGATGTGGAAACGCTCTTACTCCACACTGTGCCATGTTTGTACAGTCAACTCTATATTCTACACTAACGAATTACACTACTGACCAATTACAACCCCAGATACTTCACTACACACACACCCTGAGATTACTGTACACTAACCACTAGTTACACACACTAACAATTACACGCTTACACCAACACGCTACGTACAGCAACCTAACACATTACACTTGGTGAGTTACTGTACACCAACACACTACTTACAGTACACTAACACATTACACTTACTGAGTTACTGTACACCAACACACTACTTACAGCACACTAACACATTACACTTACTGAGTTACTGTCCCACCAACACCAACACTCACTAACACCTTACAGCAGTTACACACTAACACATACTTACACTAGACACATTACACTACTGAGTTACTGTACACCAACACGCTACTTACAGAACACCAACCCATTACACTTACTGAGTTTACTGTACACCGACACGATACTTACAGAACACTAACACATTACACTTACTGAGTTACTGTACACCAACACACTACTTACAGGAGGTTACTCTACACTAACAGCACACGAACCATTACACTTACTGAGTTACTGTACACCGACACACTACTTACAGCACACTAACGCATTACACTTACTGAGTTACTTGTACACCAACACACTACTTAACAGCACACTAACACACATTACACTTACTGAGTTTACTGTACACCGACACGCTACTTACAGCACACTAACACATTACACTTACTGAGTTACCGTACACTACACACGACACACGACACCTACTTACAGTACACTAACACATTACACTTACTGAGTTACCGTACACCAACACACTACTTACAGCACCACTAACACATTACACTTACTGAGTTACCGTACCAGACACATTACTTACAGCACTGTAACGCACACCTTTTTTTTTTACACTTACTGAAGTTACTGTACACCAACACACTACTTACAGCACACTAACACATTACACTTACTGAGTTACTGTACACCAACACACTACTTACAGCACACTAACACATTACACTTACTGAGTTACTGTACACCGACACACTACTTACAGCACACTAACACATTACACTTACTGAGTTACCGTTGTACCACCGTACACACACTACTTACAGCACACTAACGCACACTTACACTTACTGACACGTTACTGTCACACCGACACCAACTACTTACAGCACACTAACACATTACACTTACTGAGTTTACTGTACACCAACACACTACTTACAGCACACTAACACATTACACTTACTGAGTTAACTACCGTTACATCAACACACTAGTTACAGCACACTAACACATTACACTTACTGAGTTACCGTACACCAACACACTACTTACAGCACACTAACGCATTACACTTGACTGACCGACACGCTACTTACAGCACACTAACACATTACACTTACGTGAGTTACCGTACACCAAACGCGCTACTTACAGCACACTAACACATTACACTTACTGAGTTACCGTACACCAACACACTACTTTACACTAACACATTACACTTACTGAGTTACACACCTAACACATACTTACAGCACACTAACGCATTACACTTACTGAGTTACCGTACACCGACACGCTACTTACAGCACACTAACGCATTACACTTACTGAGTTTACCGTACACCGTACACAGCACACACGCACTACTTACCTGACAGCACACTACTAACAGCACATTACACATTACACTGAGTTACCGTACACCGACACACTACTTACAGCACACTAACACATTACACTTACTGAGTTACTGTACACCGACACACTACTTACAGTACACTAACACATTACACTTACTGATTTACTGTACACCAACACGCTACTTACAGCACACTAACACATTACACTTACCGAGCTACTGTACACCAACACGCTACTTACAGTACACTAACGCATTACACTTACTGATTTACTGTACACCAACACACTACTTACAGCACACTAACACATTAGACTTACCGAGCTACTGTACACCAACACGCTACTTACAGCACACTAACGCATTACACTTACTGAGTTACTGTACACCAACACACTACTTACAGCACACTAACACATTACACTTACTGAGTTACCGTATGTATACATAAAATAAGGTGGGCAGTAAAAATAAATATTTAATTTCAGGAGAAGATAATAGATCATAGATTATTGATTGTACAGCATTTTACAAAACGTAAAACGTACATTTACTGGAAATGGGGGTAGTACATATCCTAAGCGAAGTCTGGGGGTGTCCAGGAGAATTCAGGAACAAGAATCTTTCCTTCAGTTGATCGTAGCAAACATCGACTAGTTTTCCAAATAAAGAACTTCCTGTTTATGTGCATTCATGTATGTATGATCTGTAATATTCACTTCATGGTGTTCCACAGGGAAAAGCTGGCACTGCCCGAGATAACTGGCCTTCCCACAGTGTGCCTGGGTGGCCGAGACTTTTACACAGTCCTGTAGCTTCATTTCCAGATGAACTCAGTCGAAGTATGGATTGATTTATTGATCTGTGTAATTGTTTATTCATCTGTTGGTGTGATGGTCTGATGTAGACTCTTGTTCGGAACGTGCCAGCCGAGCCAATTTTCCTCCAAAATACGCTATTAAAAATCTTCACGCGAGGCTTAAAGAGGAGAGCTATTTCTGATCAAACTGCCTGCTGAGTCTTTTTATTGGGGTCCATTAAGCCTAGAACACAGCATACAGTAAAACTCGGGGTGACGACAGAACAGTTGAGCTGAGTGTTTCAGCATATGCTTCTAAGTGGAAGTGGATGAATGAGCGGTGTGTGGCATAATGAGAACCAGCCAGCGCTAATCCACCGTGGATTACACACAAATACACAGTTCTAAGGCTTCTCCTTCATTTATTCATTTGTTTGTTTGTTTGTTGATTGATTTAACGATGGACTGATGAAAGCAAAACTCTGGCAAAAAAGACTAAACTGATATTTGACTGATTTTAGACTCAATCTGAAATGAGTTTTGCCATGCTACATCATATGCCATATACTACATATCATATACATGTTGTCATATTACACGATTTATCCATTTTATTCAGCAAAAGTTACAGAGAACATGCTTCTGCATACTGTCAGTGTCCAACAAGTCTCCAAGATGATAACTCTACAGGAGAGGGCAAGAACCTCATTCAACTTGAATGGAAGTCAGTGGAACCCGTATTGTTTTCTTCATACAGTGACGATAAGACACATATAACCAGCTTAACAACAACATACTAGTCTATTTTAATTGTCTTCAGATGGTTATAACTCATATTATATGGTATAATATATTGTCGCTGTTTGAAGAAAAACAAACTCCAAAATGGTAACTTTACAAGAGAGGGTAAAAACCTCATTGTGTTCTAATGGAAGTCAATGGAACCAGACTTTTTTCCAAGCAGTTTTGCGTCATTTCTGTTCGTCTATACATCATGAAATTTTCATACAGTGTAAACAGCAGCTGCTGTGTTCAAATAATGCATTAAAGTAAAAATTAACAAAAAATAGAGATACATTTCATTTCATTGGACAGTGACGATATGACTCATATAACCATATTACCAACAGCATAATAGTCTATTTGTCTTCACATGGTTATAACATATATATCATCTCTGTTTGAAGAACAACAATCTCCGAAATGACAATTTTACAGGAGAGACTAACATCCTCATGTAATTCTAATGGAAGTCAATGGATCTGGACTTTTGTCCCAGCAGCTTTGGGTCATTTCTGTTGGTCCATTCATCATGGAATTCAAATAAAGCATAAATATAAAAATCCACAAAATGGACAGCGAAGATATTCTAATGCACAGTTATTGTATCTTTGTTGCATATGACACATCGGCATATGTGACACATACGGCACATTATATATATATATATATTTTTTCGAATATGTTAAACCCAATAAAAAAGAACTTTTACACTAAAATCAGCAGAGAAAGTCATATTTAGGGTGAAGTCTATGTAGTGCTAACATACATTCACTCACACATGTCATTTGGCTCTGGGTCTTTGGCAGACGGCTGAACATGCTATAAATATATGCAAAGAATTAAATGATACAAAACCCATTTTAATGGGTTAAAATGTTCATCATCCCTAACAAAATAAAAGACTACAATCAAATAAAACAAACAAAACAATATATTTTCTATACCACAGTATGTGTTTTATATACACATATATACATACTGTATATAATATATATAATATATATTTTATATATATATATATATAAATATATATATTTTATAATATATATATATATATATATATATATATACAAAAAAAAAAAAATATATATATATATATATATATATATATATACATACAAAAAAAAAAAAAATATATATATATATATATATATATATATAGTAGTAAAAAATACTACCTTTAATCATTCCATGAAAATGTTTAGAGAAAATGCTGGAGATTAGAAGACGTAGAAGAGGTTCTTTAGCAGACCACTAGGTGGCAGCATTGTTGCCTTCTTTTTCCTCAAAACTACATGCACACGGATGTCGTCACAGTTCGAGATTAAGAACCTACTATTTGGTTCCAGCTAGGAATTTTTTGGACTGGGACTTTTTAACATCTAACATCTGTGACTGGATTGGGAATGGACATGGAGGTTTCTGGATGTAGCCACATCAGTGTTCAGAAACTCTTACATCAAAGAATTGGTCAGCTGGCCCAGATTTGGTGGAGGCCTTTCCTGGTGCAATTCCGAGGAGAATTCCCTGTAGACTGGGATTTTATCCACTGCTGGTAGACCCGTATGACCGTACGCTTCCATACACCTGCAGATTCAGCCACTTCCTTCACACTATGGTCTTTGGCCACGCCCACATGCAGTCCCTCCTTTTAGCCAATCATTAACATCTGCTCTGGAGCCATTTTCCACACATGGAACGAGACATTCCCTCCACTGTAGCATCTCTTCCCAATCTATGGATCCCGTCACTCACACCCCGCAGGGATTTATAGCCCCATCATCCTCGCGCAGCGCCATCTGCAGGAGCCTAAAGTTACTACCACCATGGTAGTAACTATGAATTCAAGCTAAGTGGAGGTTGGGTTGCAGGTCGAATACCAGCGCTTGCCACAGTCTGGACACAGAAATCATATCTGGCAAATCTCAGAGGCTGCTTCTCTTTAATCATGGTGAATCCCTTTCCCTTTGTGTGCTCTGTAACCGAAAGTAATGGTTGACTGAAATGGAATCTTTTTGGTACACCGACTCTGTCAGCATCTCTCGTTGGACTACCCCGGGCCAAAAGCGCCCACGTTAATGATTATCCTGGCCTAGTGTGCCGGAGCCAGTCCTCATGGCTCGCAGTGCTCAGAAAGGAGCGGAACGTGTAGAGCAGCGAGAACATTCCGCTTCTGCCGAAAAAGGCAGCTCAGTTCAGCGGATACGGGAAAAAGCAGGGGGGAGAGAAATTAGAACCATGCGCCGGCTCTCCTGTTTTTGACCAAAGCCTCCATTAGATAATGAAAAGGCTATGACAGACCATCCAGCTCTGCTCGGCTCGCTTGAACTGCACTGAGCAGCCCTTCCTCTCCCCGCTATTTGTTCTCCTGTTGTCATGGCAGTAATGTGTGTTTGATTATAGTAGCCCATATTTCGATAGGGAAGCTGAATCCTAATGGCATGGAATGCTCCCTCTCTCCCTCTCCCTCTCTCCCTCTCTACCTCTAAATGCTCGACAGTCAAAAGACAAGCTCTTGAGAAAAGCCGGGGAACATTCTTCCTGTTTTGAGGCTTGTAATGTCTTTCATTTGTTTTTATTGTCCCACCATGTGAAACACTTAAGGTGCACTCAAGCGGGCTTGTCTCCGCGGAGTTCCTGAGTGGCTCGCTAATGAGTTCTGGAGTGTTTTTAAAAAGTGGCTCCTAATCTTGGCATGTACCTGTATAGAGCAGAGAGAGGCTCTACGCCCACTCGTCGGGGGGTCGCAGGGTGCAGGCTGAGCGCTCGCGGGGCAGCAGTTTAGGGGTAAGTGCTGGGCAAGCCTAAAGCACCAAGACACCCCAGCTTGTCTCTGGTCTCTGTTTGGTCAGGCCGGCTCAAATTCGCATGCTGTATATCTTCATTGCAGCGTCCGCACCTCTTAACCCCTGACCGGTACCGGTAGAACAGGGTTCCTCCAGCTTGTGAGATTCCTTCCGGGTTATTCTGGATTCGGTGGCTGCTGAAAACGCTCCGCGTAAAGAACAACTAGCATTTTTAAAATGTCGAATGCGAGCTCCTTCTTCGGTCAGGGGGTCCTGCTTTATCAAGCGGTTACAAGACATGACTATGACGATGCTGTCTGATGCCTGAGATGCTGTTTCATGTTGTTTCAAGCCTGTTTGTTTGTTTGTTTGTTTGTTTGTTTGTGTGTTTGTTTGTTTGCTTGTTTGTTTGTTTGTTTGCTTGCTTGTTTGTTTGTTTGCTTGTTTATTAGTTTGCTTGTGTGTTTGTATGAATATTTGTATGCTTGTTTGTTTGTGATTTGTTTGCTTGTGTATTGTTTATTTGTTTGTGAGTTTGTTTGTTTTTATTTTGTATATTTTTTTATATGAATGAAATTAAATGAATATGATGCTGCCCGTTGCCCGCGACACTGTTTTGTTTGCTGGTTTGTTAGTTTATTTGTTAGTTAATTTGCTTGAATGTTTGGTTGTTTGTTTGTTTAGATGTTTTTGTTTGCTTGCTTGTTTGTTCGTATGTTTGTTTGGTTTGTGTGTGTTTTGTTTTTTGTTTGCTTGCTTGTTGTATTTTTAACATGAATGAAATTAAATGAATATGACAGTGCTGACAATGTTTTGTTTGCTTATTTGTTTCTTTGTTTATCTGTGTGTTTGTTCATTTGTTTGTATGAATGTTTGTGTTTTGTTTGTTTGCTAGTGTGTTTGTTTACTTTTTTGCTTGTGTGCTTGCTTGTATGTTAGTTAGTTTGCTTGTGTGTTTGTTTGTATATTTGTTTGCTTGTTTATTGGTGTGTTTGCTTGTGTTTTTATTTTTTGTATTTTTATGTGAATAAAATTGAATAAATATGATTATGCTGCCCGATGCCCGAGACACTGTTTTGTTTGCCTGTTTGCTGGTTTGTTTGTTTGTTAATTTGCTTGTATGTTTGTTTGTTTGTTTGTTTGTATGCATGTTTGTTTGGTTTATGTGTGTGTTTTGTTGTTTTATTTGCTTGTTTGTTTCCTTTTTTAATGTGAATGTATGTATGTGTGTATGCATGTATGTATGTATGTTTGTTTGTTTGTGAATAAAATGCTATGATTTGGCTCCTGAATGCCCAATACGCTTGTTTCATGATGGTTTGGAAAAAAGGTTTGTGCCTATGTTGTTTGTTTGTTGTTTGTTTGTTGCCTCTTTTGCTTGTATGTATGTTGGTTTGTTTGTATGTGTGTATGCATGTGTGTTTGTTTGTTTGTTTTTGAATGTGAATGAAATGGCTAGGATTCGGCTCCTGAGACGCTGCTTCATGGTAGTTTTGAGAAGGTTTTAGCTGTGTTATTTGTTTGTTTGTAAATCCATTCATGGCAGGAGGTTTATAGATAGATTTATAGATCTGGGGTGATGACCCACTCAGAATTTTGGAACCCAAGATGTCTGTTGACCATGAGCTCAGCAATAGCCAGACGATGCATGAAAATCGTCTATTCGGTTATGCGGTCTACTGGCACGCAGAAGATCCTTGTCTCTTTGTAGTTAGTATTAAGCACTGAGCTGACATCCACTTACAGACACAGATCAAGCAAAGGAACAAAGTCACACAGAGCCGTCTGCGCTCTCAGATAAGAAAATCCTATACATATTATTCAAGTACACAGATTATAGATCGCTCCCAGTTGGTGCAATCAGATAGAGTGTGATTTAGCTGTCTAGGCATGTTTAAAAAGCCAGGTGGTATGTCAGCCTTCTGGGTAATTGGGAAATGGGGAAAACTGATCAAATTCCAAATTTAAGATTATACTGACTGTTTTTTATAAAACTTAATGGGCCAATTTCTATTAGGAATTTTTTTTTTTTTTAATAAAATACAAGCGAGCTTTATTTGTCTATATATACATGCCATATTGTATTAATGCCATCTTTATTAGAGAAGAACAAATGTGTGTCCCATTATATATCAGCTGTTACTGATTTTTCAAACCTCTCCAGCCAAAACTGTTAAAAGTGGATATAGAGCATTTTGGAATGGAACTTTTCCTATGTACTCTTCCAGAAGTTTCCCCACCAAATGCATCCCTAATACATCCTGGTTAAAGGAATAGTTTGGGGAAAAATCGAATTAACAGGATTTATTACTTACCCCAGAAGCAGACGGTCAGCCAAGGCATGTTTGATATCTGATGTCTGCGTTCTTGGTTTACTGTGAGAGAGGCTAGGCTAACATTGCTAGCAGATGCTGGAGTTGGATTGTTCCCAAGGACATTTCCATAAATTCATTTGGTTCTATAAAAAGTCTATGAATACATAATTGAACCTGATCATCCACATAATGGCACTTTTGTAGTACCTCTCTATCACTATGCTGAAGTCATGTTTGTTTCTTATCATAGCTAGGGCTTCATAACTTCATAGGGCAGTTAGCTAGCTGTTGCACACTGAATAATCATAAAGCTATGGAATGATGTGATGCAAGTAAACAAGCCATGTACTTGAGTTAAGGTAGATTCCCAAGGTAGAATCTTCTTCCAGTGTCAGTAGAAGCTCCACCCTTTAGGCCTCCACTGGAGTAACAGTACTAAAGTATGTACCTTCAGATGTACTGAAGTATGGAGAGTACCAGTACTAAAGTATGTACCTTCAGATGTACTTAAGTATGGAGAGTAACAGTACTAAAGTATGTACCTTCAGATGTACTTAAGTATGGAGAGTAACAGTACTAAAGTTTGTACCTTCAGATCTACTTAAGTATGGAGAGTAACTGTACTAAAGTATGTACCTTCAGATGTACTTAGGTATGGAGAGTACCGGTACTAAAGTATGTACCTTCAGATCTACTTAACTATGGAGAGTAACTGTACTAAAGTATGTACCTTCAGATGTACTTAGGTATGGAGAGTACCGGTACTAAAGTATGTACCTTCAGATGTACTTAAGTATGGAGAGTACCAGTACTAAAGTATGTACCTTCAGATGTACTTAAGTATGGAGAGTAACAGTACTAAAGTATGTACTTCAGATGTACTTAAGTATGGAGAGTACCAGTACTAAAGTATGTACCTTCAGATGTACTTAAGTATGGAGAGTACCAGTACTAAAGTATGTACCTTCAGATGTACTTAAGTATGGAGAGTAACAGTACTAAAGTATGTACCTTCAGATGTACTTAAGTATGGAGAGTAACAGGAGCATGGTTTATTACGGCTCTAATGTTTTATTATCATTTCTGGAACAGGACTCTTCATCAGCTCAGTGTAGGTGAAGAGACTCTAGTGTCTCTCAGTCCACCAGTCTTTAATAGAAGCTCATTCAGTAGTCTGACACTGACGTCTATTTACATCATCTTCAGCACAGAACACTGGAGGAGAACAGGTTCCGTTAACTAGAACCAAGCCGGTCAAAACAAGCTCCAAACAAAGTGACCCCTGTGCCCTGATTGGTGGGCTCACTTCACGCTTCTTTTGTTTGGACATGTGATGTTTATATGCTCACATAAGCCAAAAGGAAGGACGGATTTGGCCATAATGTTGTCGAGTAAACAGGCAGATGATCTCATCATCAAAAGAACAGCTGCACCCAGAAGGAGGTGTAGGATTGCAGTGCTGTTGGGAAGGAGGATAAAAGTTAACCAGGAACAATAACTGATGATAGATTTACCAGACGTCTCGGTATGGAGCTGTAGAGGTTCCTAATGGAGTCCTGTGATAATCCATCCCATGCAGCTTGAACATCCTCACACAGTTCCTGCAGATGGTGTGGTAGGGGTGGAGGGACATCAGGTCTTCTGGACGTGTGACAACAAACCGTTCATCTTGGTGCTGACCACGGTGCCTCCACACACGGATTCGTTGGGCGTCTCCACCAAGACTAAAGCGGGACTCGTCACTGAAGATGACCCGCTGCCATTCTGAGTCACTCCATGACAGTCTGGTACGACACCACTGCAGTCTTTGGTGACGGTGACGTGGTGTTAAGGACAGTCGTGGTAACGGTCTGTGTGCATGTAGTCCTGCGTGGTGCAGCCGTCTGCTAATGGTGCTGCACTAACAGGATGACTCATGGAGGACACCACTGCTCGCTGAGTGTTGGCTATACTTCAGTACAGATCTGGATGTGTTTTGAGTGTATGGGCTGAAAGACGTGAATGGGAACATCTGAACTCCAGCAGCATCTGTTAGAAGCATGTACCCAGCATCTCTCGCTGCAAAATCAATATAATATGATATGATGTTTTGGTTGAACTGTTCCTTTAATGGTGTATACACACAGGATTGTATTTGGTGCGCTGCATGTTGTTGTGGAGCCCTGTTTACAGACCAACCTCCCTCAAATCCCAACCTAACGTTATGTACCACTGTGCCCAGTTTATCGCCGCCTGTTTGGAAGCCTGTCCGTACAAATGCTTTCAATCTGAGAGCTCCAGCAGTCTCTCAGGCCTTTGTCCCCCCCTCTTCAACTTGCAACTACAGGATGAGGAGAGCCTTCAAAAACAAGATGCTCAATGAGGTGCTCAAAAAAAAAAGACCCTCGGGCAAGGCGGAACAAGGAAGGACTTCATCAAGAACGCTCCTCGCTAGTGGAGCACAAGAAAGAGTGCATACAAATGATTCAAGACCACGGAGCTGGCAAAAACAGCATGTGCCACCATTCCTCCGAGGCTGCGGGAGAGGGGGAGCGACTGTTGTGGCAACACAATCTTATCATCACTTCTATCTGGCAGACGAGTTGGCACCCGAAGGCTGCCGAGTTTACGAGCGGGTCCAATATTTGTTTGAAAAACACCGAAATTCACCCGTCAGTTGGTGTTTGCAGTGACACGACCAGCCATGCTATGTTCAAGATTTTCATATCAGATATGGGGGGGTTCGGTTTAGGCCTCGACAATCCGCAAGCTGCACTGGAGTCGGTCTGTTTGTTTGAGCCAAGAAAGCAGAGTAATTCATTTAATCAGGTGGTGTAATGCTGGCTTGGATCGCTCACCGCACAGGGGCCATATGGCCCTCAGAATGTCCTCCCCAGACTGGGCTTCCAGTCCTTGTTCTTGGCACACACAATGTGTATAAACTAATATTTGGCTGATTATGAGATGCGTATCAAACCTATCATCATTATCTAGTTGTGGTAAGGAGTGGTACGGCTACTCGAGCCAAGACTATGGACTTTGTTGATTTGAGTTCCATTCCAGTATAAAGGCTATTTATCTTTTTCTGCTTTTCTGTTCTATTTATTTTAGATTCCAATTGAATCAATAATTCAGAAATGTTCATTCAGCTGTTTCACGGAAGCTCTGATTCCTTGTGGCACATGCCATGTGTATAAACTAATAAGCTCACCAGACAAAGAATCGGTCACCTGTGACAGAAACGTCTGAAGGTACGGGACACTCTCGCATCAAAGAATTGCGCCATTTGGTCCAGATTTGGTGGATGGCACAATTCCAAGTAGAATTCCCTGTAGGCTGGGATTTTCCCACTGCTGGTAGACCCGTACGACCGTACGCTTCCATACACCTGCAGATTCAGCTACTTTCTTCACACTATGGTCTTTGGCCACGCCCAAATGCAGTCACTCATTTTAGTCAATCATTAACATCTGCTTTGAAGCGTTTTCCACACATGGAACGAGACATTCCCTGCACTGTAGCACCTCTTCCCAATCTCTCGATCCCGTCACTCACACCCCGCATGTATATATAGCCCCGTCATCCTCGTGCAGCGCCATCTGCAGGAGCCTGAGGAATGTACCACCGGTGAGCTTATTTCGCTTTGGTGTATGATATGATATTTGGATTAGTGCTGGTAAAGTGCTGGGACTGCCTGAGCCAACTAATTCCAGTTTCATTCTAACTGAATATAAAACATGTGGCTGTATTTTCAATAATATTCACCAAAATAATTCAAATGAAATGAAGAAGTGAATCATTTTTATGCTTTTGAAGTCATTTAATTGGAAGGTACTTAGCTTCTCAGTTTTCATCACTGGTTTGATAAATGGGACAAATAAAGCAGCAAGAGAACATTCAGTCTCTTCTCTCAGGCTCACTTCCTGTCTCCAATCCTCTCTGTCTAGACCGGAATGTCCTGGAAAAATGAGAGGAAGCCAAACTGCTGTCGGTCACATCATCATTTTCAAAGTCATTGATTTTAATAACTCATTTATTCAGCTTTTCTAAGTGCACTCTGGAATGTAAAGGTGAAGAACTTCTTCTGGCTTGATAAAGAAGTAGGGTCAATAGGACTGGCCATCGAATGAATGGGAGTGAAAATAAATGGGGGTGAAAATGAATGGAACTCTATGGGAGGAACAAGTGATGAATAAACAACACATAAAAGAGTCCAGCTCAGTATGTCTGAGGATTAGAGTTTGGGATCAGCCCTGAGTGAGCACATGTAATTTGGTGGCTGTAGGTTAAAAGAAACAACAGGGTTTCAATAGTGTTAAAAAAAATGAATGGGAGTCTATTGGAGAACCAAGGGATGAATAAACGCCACATAGAGGAGTGAGGGTCAGTACGGCTGTGGATTAGAGTGTGGGGTCCTGCCCTGCGTGAGCACATGCAGTTTGGTGGGTGTAGGTTAAAGGATACAGTAGGCTTTAACTGGGGGAGAAAATGAATGGGACTCTATTGAATGAACGAGTGCTGGGGGAAAGAAGACAAACAGACGAGTGCAGGTCAGACCAACATTGAGTTTGTGCTCCAGGGTCTGCCATGAGATGTGAAATGGCGTCTGCTGATTAGGGAGAAGTACAGTAGATGGATGTGCGGTTCTTACTCCATTCATTCTTAATTGGGAAACAAATTCATAATAAAGCGTATGTCATCAAAAGTGCCATACAAGCAAACATCCCCATGATCAAAAGGCTGTTTGATACAAAGCAAACCCATCCCCATAAACAACACACTCTCTTGGAATGACTTTGATATCTGCAAATCTGCAAGATAACAACAGTGTTACGTACAATCACCAACGATATGTGAAGGTGAGCGAATCACTAAGTGGAACTGGGCGCGATCGACAGGAGTAATACAATCAGTGGTAGGACACCCCACATCCTGAGAAAGTCTGAATGTGACTGCATCCAATCAGTAAAGCGTAGGACAGGGTGTGCTGAAACCAACGGGACAGGGGACCAATGTGGTGGGTAGGGATTTTTCAAGGGTCCAGAAGGAGGAGAAACGGTTGACGCCCACAAATGAAAGCCTTCCATTCTCCGCAGTGGAACATATTTCCACCGGAGGTGAAACTGTTTACCTCCCTATGGCGAAGAAAGATTTAATTGAATCCTGTGCTTTAAAGCCAGGCTTAAACTTCCTGATCTGGATTTGGGACTGGTGCACTGGTGCTGGTTACTTAGGCAACATGTCGACATGATACAGGTTGGATCCACAGGACAGCAGATCTCCAGGAGGGACCTTCATGCCAGTTAAGCACTCGGGGTCCATGTTGATGGTTTATTAGTCTGAACTCAGTTAGCAGCAGCATATCATTCCGCACAGTCCGACCTTCCCCTCCCAGCGGACCCCCAGCCTCCTCGTCTGTAGCAGTCGAGCACATTAAGTGTGTTTGCTGAATCAGAAGTGAATCAATCAATATTCAAAGAAGACACATCGGCTCACACATCTGTATCACCCCAGTCAGTCAGACTCGCAGTCCTCATCTCCAGCTTGGCTCCACCCACCACATTTAGCCCAGTTCTGATTTATTCTTTACTTTAAACCTTATTAAATCATATTTTTTCAGTATTTTATTAAAAGATATATCATGTACAATTAAAAAGCACATTTTTAAAACCTCGATCTGAACACTGCCTGCCTTCCTTATTTGCACAGTGTCTGTTTGGCACTCGGCCCACCACAAACTTTGCCCCCAGACACAAAAAGACTGGGAGGTCCTGCATTTCATGCTGCTTAGTTTATTACATCTACCTAATGCTATGAGAATGGGCACTGGGGAAAATCTTGTTAATATTTATTTATTTATTTATTTATTTATATGAAAATAAAGTAGCCACCATATACATTCATATGAAGAGTGTTCTTTTTAATATTGCCATTTCATAGGCACAGGGAGCATATACTTAAAATAGTGGTTGTAAGAATATTAACTGATTTACAGACAGGTTTATTCAGGTTACTTTACACTAAACTTCTGTCATTTGTGTCATTTCTCTGTCGCGGTTTTTGGCAGTTACACATCCTTTCAGACCCTAGCGCTACATCTTCTTCTGACAGAGAAGGATGGAGAGAAAAACACTATTTGAACAGATTTTGAAAAAATATTTTTATTTTTATTATTATTATTATTACTATTTTTATGAACTGATTTTAAAGATTTTTTTAAATTATTTTTTAATTTTTTAATTTTCAAAAATATATTTGTGTCTTGGCTCCAAAAAAATCAAGAAAGCAATTTTAGAAATGTACAATTATTTATTTAATAGTTTAGTTACAACTTGATGATGGACTCTTAGTTACAAAAATGATGGACCCATAAACACAGTCCAAAATGACAAATAAAATAAAATAAAATAAAATAAAATAAAATAAAATAAAATCATGTTTTTATTTACTTCATTTTATGGATTTTTTTAATTAATTAATTTGTTTGTTTTTTTATATATATGTTGTATTTATTGTATTTATTTATACTATTTTTTTTTTTTACATTCTTATTTCATTTACTATTTCATAGACACAGGGTCCATCATGCCAATATACTTATACTTATATACTTATAATATTTCTTCTTCTAAGATGTTTAGGAACTGTATAAACTTATTTACAGACATGTTTTTTACATATCAGGTCGTTTAATTGAGTGATATAATTTCTTTAAATAGGCGTCAGGTAATTAGTCTATTTAGATTTTTGTTTTCATTGAAATACACATTAAAAAAAGCAAAATGATCTACCGGTATAGGGAACCGTGTACAATGACACCTAAAACAAGTATAAACAACATTTATAAAAGTTTATAAATAGATAGTATTCCCACATTCATGTCAAAAAGAGAAAAACATCATAAAATTAAGCTAGATATGAAATTATTTCACCTGCTAATATTTCAGTATTTGTAGTGTGTGTGACGAAGGCAACGAAAAAAACAATTTCAGCTTTTTATTATATTTATCACATTTATATTTCACAGTCATACAGCTAATATCATACATCAGATACATATTAGCATATGATACTGAGTGATTGTAGCGTGGCTGTGATTCCCTTATAGAGCCGACTGAATGGAGAGTTTAACCTGCAGCTTCTCAGGAGAGAGAACGCTTAGCATTCACGTCGGACCCCCCTTCACTCCGTCCCCACTCGCTCCTGACACTTAAATACCCACGAGCGCAGCAGGAGAGCCTCTCTCAGGTCGCCTCTGGAGTATTTCCCGCCGTATCAGTTACAAACATTTAAATTGCCCACTTGAGACGTCTCCTACAACTAACACCATGTTTCCATTATCCCCCACCCCGGGCCTTATCCGTACAGCTAATGGCACACAAGGTGAGGGCATCTCATTTCTCCAAGTGGTCCGTGTGGTTACGGAGGGGGCTATTATGTTTAATGAAGACCATATTTCAGCAATTAGGTCCTCTTTTGCCAATTGCTGTGAAACATGCTATGGGTGGTAAGTCACAGTACGTCTGCTCGCGGTTATTTGCTGCCGCGTAAATGGGCTTACAGCCGACACGCTTTAAAGGGAGGCCTTTGAGTTTGGAGATGAAAGGTGATGTGAGTTAAACATAACAGACAGGCATATTTACCCCGAGCAGAATCCAGGGAGGTCGCTATAGGGAGATTCTATAGGGAACAGAGTCACCAGCTCTGCCACTGGTGTACCTGCTCAGTGTGTGATGTACCTGCTCAGTGTGTGATGTACCTGCTCAGTGTGTGATGTACCTGCTCAGAGTGTGATGTACCTGCTCAGAGTGTGATGTACCTGCTCAGTGTGTGATGTGAGGTCTGATGTGATGTACCTGCTCAGTGTGTGATGTGATGTCTCTGCTCTGTGTGTGATGTGATGTGTGATGTGATGTCTCTGCTCAGTGTGTGATGTGTGATGTGATGTCTCTGCTCAGTGTGTGATGTCTGATGTGATGTACCTGCTCAGTGTGTGATGTGATGTACCTGCTCAGTGTGTGATGTGATGTCTGATGTGATGTACCTGCTCAGTGTGTGATGTGATGTCTGATGTGATGTACCTGCTCAGTGTGTGATGTGATGTCTGATGTGATGTACCTGCTCAGTGTGTGATGTGATGTCTGATGTGATGTGTCACCTGCTCAGTGTGTGATGTGAGGTCTGATGTGATGTACCTGCTCAGTGTGTGATGTGATGTACCTGCTCAGTGTGTGATGTGATGTCTGATGTGATGTACCTGCTCAGTGTGTGATGTGATGTCTGATGTGATGTACCTGCTCAGTGTGTGATGTCTGATGTGATGTCTGCTCAGTGTGTGATGTGATGTCTGATGTGATGTACCTGCTCAGTGTGTGATGTGATGTCTGATGTGATGTACCTGCTCAGTGTGTGATGTAATGTACCTGCTCAGAGTGTGATGTGATGTACCTGCTCAGTGTGTGATGTAATGTACCTGCTCAGTGTGTGATGTGAGGTCTGATGTGATGTACCTGCTCAGAGTGTGATGTGATGTCTGATGTGATGTACCTGCTCAGAGTGTGATGTGATGTCTCTGCTCAGTGTGTGATGTGTCATGTGATGTCTGCTCAGTGTATGATGTGATGTCTGATGTGATCTACCTGCTCAGTATGTAATGTCTGATGTGATGTACCTGCTCAGTGTGTGATGTGATGTCTGATGTGATGTACCTGCTCAGTGTGTGATGTGAGGTCTGATGTGATGTACCTGCTCAGTGTGTGATGTGAGGTCTGATGTGATGTCTCTGCTCAGTGTGTGATGTGTGATGTGATGTGCCTGCTCAGTGTGTGATGTGATGTCTCTGCTCAGTGTGTGATGTGTAATATGATGTACCTGCTCAGTGTGTGATGTGTGATATGATGTACCTGCTCAGTGTGTGATGTGTGATATGATGTACCTGCTCAGTGTGTGATGTGATGTCTCTGCTCAGTGTGTGATGTGTAATATGATGTACCTGCTCAGTGTGTGATGTCTGATGTGATGTACCTGCTCAGTGTGTGATGTGTGATATGATGTACCTGCTCAGTGTGTGATGTCTGATGTGATGTACCTGCTCAGTGTGTGATGTGATGTCTGATGTGATGTACCTGCTCAGTGTGTGATGTCTGATGTGATGTACCTGCTCAGTGTGTGATGTCTGATGTGATGTCTCTGCTCAGTGTGTGATGTCTGATGTGATGTCTGCTCAGTCTCCGTACATTACAGCAGCGTTTACAGAAGTCCGCTAAAATACAGAGAACAGACAAACACAGACAGAAAAACACTCTCCCAGGAAAGGTCAGGACCTGAGCCTTAGCTTTCCGAAGGATTCCCATCAAAAATGAACATTTAATCTTCCTGTTCTTCTTCTTAGAAAAATCACTTTGATTCACAAGGTTTTCTTTATTTATTTATTTGCAATTTCATGATGAATGAACCAAAAAAACACATCCAAAATTACATACACGAAGAATCTTGTTTATATAACCTACACTGAGTGTAGATAATGTCTTTTTCCATCTTTTTTAAAATTACTATTTCATAGAGACAAGGTTTTGGACTGGTAGTGTAATACACTTTTAATATTTTTTCATTTTGAGATGGTCATAGGAATATTAACTTACAGCCATTTTTTACTTCTATTTATTTTTTACTTTATATTTATTTATTTATTTATTTATTTGTTTGTTTGTTTGAACAATGTTGAGGTGATTTTTAAATATTTGATTTCCTTTTTACCACAAGCGAAAATGAAACCCTACTAAATTGACATTATTTATCTATTCATTTTTGTAAACACAAATTTTGGACATATTCTTGTTTATTTGTTTCATTTATATTTTAATTGTCTTTTTTATGTGCTTTTTATAATCATTTGCAAAAAATCAAGAATGCAGAAGTTAAATACCATTTAAATTAACAACATTTTATGTATGTATGGATGTATTTATTTATTTAATGCAATATTTCATGACTTTGTGCCCAATATGCTTTAGGGTGGGCGGTTCTGCTTAGTTGCCTCATCCTATCAGAGACCTACTGGGTTTACTCTGAGGAACCAGTATCACAGGCATACTGGTCGCAGTGCTACTTTGGAAATAGCGCCATCATCCTGGTTGTGATGTCTGCACAAGCATGTGGCTGATGTTTGAGGAAGCCCAGTGTGCTAGCTGCTACTTCTGAGCGTTCCATCTCAGTGTAGGTTTAACCCAAAGCGTGACTCACACTCACCAAGAACCTTCTGCAAGTTCATCTAAAAATACACCAAAGTTTCTTGATGCAGTTCATCACCTCCTGTAGAGCGCAGGCCTGCACCACTGCTGGACGATCAGTCTTTGTAGAACCTGCGGTTTGCCGCCAGAGGGATGCATGCGTTGGGTGACCTTTATAATAGCAGTGGCTCGCGCTCGCGCTGCGGCCTCCTGACCTTGCGTCTGATCTTTCTAACAGATTTCTCTCACGCATGCCTGACACGCCTGCTGCTACTGCAGTGTGGGAAACAGAACTGGAGATATTTGTGGCTACTCCAGCTTTAGACGGAGTGGAAAGCACATCCGTCTCATCCAGAAGCTCAGCATGTTGGCTTGTTTAGCGTTAAGTATATTTAAGGTTAAGTATATCAGTGTTGGTTTACCACACTTCCCATACGGTTAATATGCTAAGTCACCTGCAGGTGGCACTGTATGAGGATGATGGGGCTATAAATACCTGTGGCTGTGAGTGACGGGATCCGTAGATTGTGACGAGGTGCTACAGTGCAGGTAGTGTCTCGTTCCATGTGTGGAAAATGGCTCCAGAGCAGATGTTAATGATTGGCTAAAAGGAGTGACTGCATGTGGGCGTGGCCAAAGACCATAGTGTAAAGGAAGTAGCTTAATCTGCAGGTGTATGGAAGTGTACGGTCATACGGGTCTACCAGCAGTGGATACAATCCCAGTCTACAGGGAATTCTCCTCGGAATTGTGCCAGGGAAGGCCTCCACCAAATGGCCTTGATTTCAGGTTTGATGAACCTGCGTCTACAAACTTTCTGGAAGCATCTGGTCACTTATGGTCAGACGTTCTGGTGGTCAGGTCAAGGATGTAGTGCTACAAACTTTCAGAGAAGCAATCTAAGTCACCAGCCAAGTTAAGCTGTGTCAGACACTGTTTATGGTGAGTCCAGGGTGGGGGGGCTTTGTGTGAAAAGGCTCTGTCCCCCTAATACAGCTTTATTAATGCTGGGTACAAATGGTGGGACCCGAACCTTGTGATCTAAGTATGTGTTGATAATAATCAGTCGACACTTTTGAAGATGCTGGTGCCACCTATTTTAAAAGAGTGGAGGAGAAGGCCTGGCTCTCAGTCTCCACTCTAATCCATCGCTAAGGTGTTCTATCGGGTGGAGGTCAGGACTCTGTGCAGGCCAGTCCAGTTCCTCCACACCAGACTTGCTCATCCATGTCTTTATGGAGCTTGCTCTGTGCACTGGTGTGCGGTCATGTTGGAACAGGAAGGGGTCGTCCCCAATCTGTCCCCACAAAGTTGGGAGCATTGACTGCAGAATCTCTTGGTCTGCTGAAGCATTAAGGGTTCCGCTCACTGGAACTAAGGGGTGGAGCCTAACTCCTGAACCACACCTATGCACCGTAATCCCCCCTCCATCAAACTTTACACTCGGCACAATGCAGTCAGACAAGTACCGTTCTCCTGGCAACCGCCAAACCCAGATTCATCCATCAGATTGCCACAGCCATGGGTGATACGTCACTCCAGAGAGCATGTCGTGCCAGACTGTCATGGAGTGACTCAGAATGGCAGCGGGTCATCTTCAGTGACGAGTCCCGCTTTAGTCTTGGTGGAGACGCCCAACGAATCCGCGTTTGGAGGCACCGTGGTCAGCACCGAGATGAACAATTTGTTGTCATACATCCAGAAGACCTGGTGTCACGCCACCTCCACCCCTACCGCACCATCTGCAGGAACTGTGTGAGGATGTTCAAGCTGCATGGGATGGATTATCACAGGACACCATTAGGAACCTCTACAGCGAACATGGCGGCCCGACGCCATACTGAGAGACAGACTTCTGTATGTGTAGCTCAATAAATATTGATCATATCAGTCTAAATTTATCATCAGTTATTGATCCTGGTCACCTTTATCTTCCTTCCCAACACACCCGCACTCCCACACCTCCTTCTGGGTGCAGCTAAACTACAGATATATTTATCAAGTTGTATTTATGGACTATATTCAACATAAACAGTCAGGAACCAACACTGACCATGTTTTACATGTTAGCACGCCTTTTAGACAGCACTACTCGTTTTCACCATGACAGTCCTCCAGTCAGGAAATGGAGAGAAATTGCATTTCACAGTTTCACCCGCCTAAACGGTTTGAGGACCTGCAGCCATGTTACACAATATCTATGTAATGGCGAGAGGAGTTCACCCTGATTGGTTCTGTAAGAGCAAACATCTGTAGCCCTGAAGCTTCGCTCTCTGCTCACAAATGTTGTTCGTTGTGAGAGACTGAGCGGTGGATCTCTCAGATATTAATGTTGAATTGGTGGTTTCTAAGCCTGCAGTGGGGGGAGTACGCTTATTAGGTCTACCCTGATAATCCCTGATCAGTTCTCCTTCCAGTGCTGTAGGTAGCGCTTTGGTGTACGGTAACTCAGTAAGTGTAATGTGTTAGTGTACTGTAAGTAGTGTGTTGGTGTACAGTAACTCAGTAAGTGTAATGTGTTAGTGTACTGTAAGTAGCGTGTTGGTGTACGGTAACTCAGTAAGTGTAATGTGTTAGTGTGCTGTAAGTAGTGTGTCGGTGTACGGTAACTCAGTAAGTGTAATGTGTTAGTGTGCTGTAAGTAGCGTGTCCGTGTACAGTAACTCAGTAAGTGTAATGTGTTAGTGTACTGTAAGTAGCGTGTCGGTGTACGGTAACTCAGTAAGTGTAATGTGTTAGTGTACTGTAAGTAGCGTGTCGGTGTACGGTAACTCAGTAAGTGTAATGTGTTAGTGTGCTGTAAGTAGCGTGTCGGTGTACGGTAACTCAGTAAGTGTAATGTGTTAGTGTGCTGTAAGTAGTGTGTCGGTGTACAGTAACTCAGTAAGTGTAATGTGTTAGTGTACTGTAAGTAGCGTGTCGGTGTACGGTAACTCAGTAAGTGTAATGTGTTAGTGTGCTGTAAGTAGCGTGTCGGTGTACGGTAACTCAGTAAGTGTAATGTGTTAGTGTGCTGTAAGTAGCGAGTCGGTGTACGGTAACTCAGTAAGTGTAATGTGTTAGTGTGCTGTAAGTAGCGAGTCGGTGTACGGTAACTCAGTAAGTTCACTGCTTTAGTGTGCCGTAAGTAGCGTGTTGGTGTACGGTAACTCAGTAAGTGTAATGCGTTAGTGTGCCGTAAGTAGCGTGTTGGTGTACGGTAAACTCAGTAAGTGTAATGCTGTTAGTGTGCTGTAAGTAGTGTGTTGGTGTACGGTAAACTCAGTAAGTGTAATGCGTTAGTGTGCTGTAAGTAGCGTGTCGGTGTACGGTAAACTCAGTAAGTGTAATGTGTTAGTGTGCTGTAAGTAGCGTGTGTCGGTGTACAGTAACTCAGTAAGTGTAATGTGTTAGTGTGCTGTAAGTAGCGTGTTGGTGTACAGTAACTCAGTAAGTGTAATGTGTTAGTGTACTGTAAGTAGCGTGTTGGTGTACAGTAACTCAGTAAGTGTAATGTGTTAGTATACTGTAAGTAGCGTGTCGGTGTACAGTAACTCATTAAGTGTAATGTGAGTGTGTGCGGTTAGCAGAGTGTTGGTCTACCGTAACTCAGTAAGTGTAATGTGTTAGTGTGCTGTAAGTAGCGTGTCGGTGTACAGTAACTCAGTAAGTGTAATGTGTTAGTGTACTGTAAGTAGCGTGTCGGTGTAAAGTAAATCAGTAAGTCAGTAAGTAGCGTGTTGGTGTACAGTAACTCAGTAAGTGTAATGTGTTAGTGTGCTGTAAGTAGCGTGTCGGTGTACAGTAACTCAGTAAGTGTAATGTGTTAGTGTGCTGTAAGTAGTGTGTTGGTGTACAGTAACTCAGTAAGTGTGATGTGTTAGTGTGCTGTAAGTAGTGTGTCGGTGTACAGTAACTCAGTAAGTGTAATGTGTTAGTGTGCTGTAAGTAGTGTGTTGGTGTACAGTAACTCAGTAAGTGTAATGTGTTAGTGTGCTGTAAGTAGCGTGTCGGTGTATCTGTACTGTAACTCAACTACATGGTTTGTTAATTCCACTGGATTCTAGCGTGGAAGGAAGCTGGTCCGAGTGAGATATTAAATAAGTGCTGGGAAATGTATGCAGACAGACAGGAACATGGCACTGCACGAGGAGAACATGACCGTGCCAACAAGAAAAGAACTCAAGAACAGGAAGAAATGGATGGCTGTAGTCCCTGGACGTTTCTGGGCTACAGTAACTCAGTAAGTGTCCACACTTCTTTTGCTCCACATAAGTAAAATATGTCCGGCCGTACACTTAAGACAAAGTGAAATGATGTTTAGTGTGCTGTAAGTAGTGTTGTTGCGTGTACCTAACTCAGTGTTAAGTGTTAGCCTGCTGTAGGGATTGCCGCTGACTTGTCCTGAAAGCTATCCTTCAGACAAGCGAGGGTGTACACAAACTGAGTAAGTGTAATGTGTTAGCTGATCCTGTGTAGCAGTGGTCCCGGTGTGCGGTAACTCAGTGAGCTGCAATGTGTTAGTGTGCTTTAAGTAGTGTGTCATTCAAACATAACTCAGTAAGTGTAATTGTTTAGTGTGCTGTAAGTAGCGACGGGTGTGTATCAGTAGCTCAGTAAGTAGTGTTAGTGTGTGGCTGTAGTTAGCGTGTTTGGTCACAAAGTAGAGTGTAATGTGTTAGTGTGCTGTAAGTAGCAGTCCCATATCTGTACATCCACCATGTGTTGTGTCTACTGTCGTGTAGTGCTCAGTGTGTACACAAGTATTGGACCGTAACTCATTAAGTGTGATGTGTAAGTATGCTATTTAGTGTGTGGTGTACAGGAGAACTTTGATCTCTTTTTTCTGTGTTTAGTGGTGGGCTTTAAAGCTCTAGTCCCTGGATGTTTTGTACTGTTAACTCAATATTCATGGTTTGTTAACCACAATAGAATCTAGCTTGGAGGAAACACCCGAGTGCTTAGTAAATAAGTGCTTGGTAAATGTATGCAGACCATAGTACGGAAGATTGGCACTGCACGAGGAGAACATGACCGTGCCAACAAGTTAAGAGCTCCACTCTGGAGGAAGAAATGGTGGCTGTGTCCCTGGAACGTTTCCAGGTCTTCGAGGGTTTTTCCCAAACTTCTTGTTGACTGAACATCCCGATTCTGTGCAGGGTCATTAAAGACAAACCTGGGACTGAATCCCTTGTTTTGCGTTCTGCCCTCCTGTTTTAAGCAAGCCGTCCAGGACTGTCCTTCTGAATTGTCCAAGCTATCCTTTCCGGTTTAAGGTGGACTGAAATTTCCATTCCCGCGGAGGACGCTTTCCTGTGCAGGGCCCGGATCGGTCCCAGCTGCACTGAAAAACAGGATCCTTTAATGTGGACATTGATACGTCCATGAGGGTAAGTTATAGGAGCCTTCAACGACTACTATTTATTCTAGTGAAGCTTAGCAGACACACAAAAGGAGAGAAGTGATCTGTACAGAGGAAAAACTTTCACCTACTGAGGGGTTTTGACACGATCCCTGGTTTAATAACTCCATTAGCACTATAACTGAATAGGAACCGATCCTACATTTCAAACATGGAAACTTTCAATCAATGCTGCATTAACACCATGTAAGCAGAAATCATAATTTTCTCCTCTGCATAAAAGAGTGCATGCAATTAATTACAGAAGAATCTATAGTGTTAATTATCTATATTTAACATCACCAATCATATGTGCGTGTAAAGTACCAGTCAAAAGTTTGGACACCCCCCTCTAAATGGATGTAGTTGGTGATCTTAAAGACTCTACAGTTGGGTACACGGTACACTCAGCTCCACATGATTAGAGTCCTTAACCAGCCATATCCTGATACACCACATTTACATTACACAGTATGATACTCCTCCCTCTCCGTATCTCCAATCTAATATATATTTTAAGTGCGTCTAAAACTATTTGATGATCTCTTTTTCTGCACTGTAAAAGCTCTAGCTCTCCTTTCAGGTTATTGAATATTCATGATGGACCGACCAATAGAATCGCTCCAAACCTGCTTAGTCAATAAACCTTGTTCTAGAGCTCCACTGCAGGGTAAAGGAAGCTGCATGCCATCCTCCTGTACAACTTCCACTCTGGAGGGTTGAGTTGTAAGGTGGACTGTACATGCTCCACTCTGGAGGTTTTAAGGTGGACTGTATAATTTCCATTCTGTAGGGTTATTAAGGTGGACTGTATAATTCCATTCTGGAGGGTTTTTAAGGTGGACTGTATAATTCCCTTCTGGAGGGTTTTACCAGTGGACTGTAAAATTCCATTATGAAGGGTTTTAAGGTGGACTGTATAATCTATTCTGGATCTTTTTAAGATGGACTGTTATAATTCCATTCTGGAGGGTTTTAAGGTGGACTGTATAATACCATTATGGAGGGTTTTAAGGTGGACTGTATAATTCTATTCTGAAGGGTTTAAGGTGGACTGTATAATTCCATTCTGGAGGGTTTAAGGTGGACTGTATAATTCCATGAGGGCTAGTTTATAGTTTGGTGTCTTCACTTTTATTCTACAGTGAAGCTTTAAGATACACAGAAGAAGCTGGTACGAGGAGCTGTGTCTGAACTTTGGACTGGTATATTTAACTATAACAGAACTAACAAACAATTAAATACTCAAAGCAACACTTTTTAGTAATATTCACTAACCTGAAAGGAGAACTAGAGCTTTTACACTGTGCAGAAAAAGAGATCAAAGTTTTTACACCACTAAATATATATTAGAGGTGGAGATATGTCCAACATTATTAGTCAAAAGTAACTCAAATGATTAGTAATTAGCCACTGTGTATTTCATTCCATGTATTACATTCATATGAGCAGTTAGAATAATAGTAGGAATTCTAGAATTATACATTGAAATATTCTAGATTTAAGATGATGAAATGTAAAATATTCAGATTCATCTAGCTACCCAAACCTTCTTGAAAATTTCTTTGTTTTTTATTTGTATTTAAGTTATCTACATTAACCAGTGTAACAAAAGTTTTAGATATAAACTAGCACAGGAATTACACAGTCCACCTTAAAAACGTCCGGAATGGAGCTTTACAGGAGGGGACTGGATCTTTTAAGATAAGTTATAAATAAGATAAACATAAGGAGAGCCTGCTATGATGAATCTGAAACAAACCTTCGCTGTCCAAGGGAAAACAAGGATCAGGCGGCTTCACAGGAGAGGCCAAACAGCTCGTTCAGTTCTAGTGGAAGTCCATAGAACCAGAGTAAGGTAAGGGAAGGAGCTGGGCCATTTCTGTTGGTCCATTCACCATGGAATTGTCACACTGTGTAAACGGCAGCTCAACCTGTCTTACATTTTTTGTTTTGAATGAGTAACCTAAAACTATAGACAATAATGGATAGCATGATAGCTTTGGACACTGTGTAATATCCACTATATATAATATCTATATAGCATCCCCATATATGTGGGACTAATATATATAGAGTTAATTTATCTTGTTTGTATTGTGTTTGTATCTTAATATATATATAATGACCAGTATATATGAATTTAATTTATTAACATATATGGCTATATATATATATTGGTGTTTATATATGTATAAATGGGTGTTTATATATGTATATATAATATATCTCACCCAGTGTACCTAAAAAATGATGTTTAGCCCTAAACTCTGTTGTAAAACAGTCCCAGGCATCAGGCAGCGCATTCATAACCATCGCAGACGTCTGGCTCCCATCACCGCTGGGTTATAAGCGGTTGTGACGTGGGAAGTTTCTGCAGGATGAAGTATTTTGAACTGTGCTCTTTGTTTACACTTCACTGATTTGAATATGCAGGAATGAGTCAAAAATCTGTGGAATTCCCCCTCTCGTCTCCGATGAAGCGTTTAAACAGAGAAGGTAGTCTTTAGCCGTATTACTTTTGCCCGCTAGCAATAATTTTCCTTGACGGCTTCCACTCAACAGAGATGACTTATGAATACCACGAATCGCGCTCCTGGAGCCAGCAGATATGACCCATGACTTTAGCCCACAGTGCGTTCGAAAGCAGCCAGGTTCTCTCTCATCCGTCCCATGATTTATTAGGCCGAGAAGCTTTATGGAAGCCTCTCCGTGGTATTTAAATGAAAGTTGCACTTAGAAACGAAACCTCTTTCTCTTTCCCCTCTCCTTTTCCATAAATTGCATGGGAGGCCTGGCCCGTAGCAGCGGCGCAGGCGAGAGAGAGCGAATGTATTTTGGTTGGCACGGAAGCTGTCCAGCTGAAATTAGCCGTGTAGAAAATGTGCTGAATATTATGGACGCCGCGCGGGCCAAGAAAGACAGTTGGTCTCAAACCCCAGACCATGCTCGGCTGCTATCTTTCAAAACCCTGCTAACTTTGGGCCCCGGCGTGGGTGCCAGAACCTCCGGCTTGCCGAATCATAGCTTTAATTAAATGTGACAGGAGAGTCCGGGGTCAGCTCTGATCCTGCTCCCACGCTAAAGGTCCGAGCCTCATTAGCCTACAGAGCGCTATAGCAGACGGACGACTGACTGCTGCTTCTTGCATTTGCACCTCTTTCTTTTTTTAAATGGAATGATACTGATCCCTCCTTCCTCCAATCTTTCAGAGAGAGCGAGGAGGCGAAATCCGTCACTGGACTCTGTTGGCATTTGAACAACATGATCGAGTCCCAGTCTCCAAGATTTCAAGGAGACTTCTAAAGACATTCGCAGCACAGGGTAGTCCTTTAGGTGGAACGTTATTCTTTTGTCCCGCAGCTACCGCAATAATTTTCCCACTTGACGGCAGCACTTAAATAAATCCACTCAACAGAGATATACTTATGAAATATATGTAAAAAATGAAAATAAAAATAAGCAGGAAATCTTGAGCGGTAGCAGCAGCGTGTAATAAAGTGACTAGTGTGCTAAAAGACGTTTAGCAGTGGTTCCACTAAGTGGCGTTCTGAGGAAGTCTAAGCAGCCATGTTCTCTCTCATGATCAGAAGTCGCCATCGAGTGTAATCGTTCGATACTTCGATGCGCCGTACCGTCCCACGTGATTGGGATTAGGGCACGAGAAGCTTTATTAGTGGAAGGCCTCAAAAGCGTCCGGCGTGATTTAAATGAAAGTTTTCCTGCATCGGAGGTGTTGTCGAGTTCCTTCTTGGTGCGGAGGCTGACTCCCCTCAGACGGTTTGAGCTCCCTTTTCCATAATTCTGCATTGGGGCCTGGCGCCCGCTATACAGCGAGCGCAGCTTCGGAGAGAGGCGAATTGTTATTTTGGTTGGGCCCAAACGGAAGGCTGTTCCAGCTATAATTAGACCCGGTTGAAGTAGAAGAATGTGCTGGAACATATTCTGACGTCCGCCAGCGGGCCATAGAAAGACGCTTTGTTCACTCCTGACCGCACTAGACCTGTTAGTATGCGCTCAGGGTAGATGGACTTGCTCATCGAAAACGGTCAAGTACCTGCTAACTTTGGAACACTTTCCACGGCAGACCCCCGACATGCAGGGGGAGGTGACATCTCCGGGCTT
>JAMWET010001059.1:122500-127417 GCA_024036415.1 Prochilodus magdalenae | reverse complement strand
GTTCGCTGAATGAGCGCGGACTCCGCGGTTCAGGTTGTTGTTGTTGTTGTTTCCCCGCCCGTATTCCGACAGGCCCCGCCCTCCCGCGCTTCGATTGGCGAGAAAACACGGCTTGCCGCCGTCTAGTGATTTGATTGGACGAGAGGAGCTGTGCACGGACCAGGCCGGGCTGTATCCCTCCGCCCACTGGCTTTATATGACCATCACTGCAGGGCAGTGGTGAAGGTCGCTCCGGTAGAGCTACCACTACATACAGTACAGCGCAGTCCACCTTTAACAGCCTCTACAGGTGCAGTACACACTGAACACGTACACTGAGCTTTCAGGTGATCAGGTGAAGGAGGGACACTCCCACAGTCCAATCTACATACAGAGTGGTTAAACAGGCAATTAACCTTGCCCTGGTGTGCCCAGTCGCCTTGGTCCTAATACGTTTTCGTTCCCCAGGGTCCATTCATAGAGAGGCTTATAGGCTCTGATGTCTTTACAGTGGTGGTGATGGGAACCAGGGGTCACCATCTAACAGCCTTCATCAAATCAATAGCTGCACCCAGAAGGAGTCAACGGACCGTGATGAAACTTGGTGGGTAGGTGTGACATCATGAGACACGCCAATGATTACACAGCCTTTTCCATCGTCTGCTAGCACATGTGTGACGGTAAACAAGGGCGGCAGGGTTGTCTCTGTACCTTGACCCGGGGACTCCCAACTGCCAAGGTCAACCGACATATCCAGCGAAGCAGTGACCTCCCTCCATGAGTTCACTCCCCTTGTTAATAGCTCGGCACCTACGCTTATTTTTCCACCTCCTTACCCGTCTGGATAACGTTACCGAGTCATTGCCGGAGAGTGTACCTGTACGTACACCTAAGACCCCCTCAAACACACACTCTTCATTTCACACCTCCTACCGTCTGGAGAAAGGTACCGAAGCGTCCGGGATGACCACAACAACGGACCCCTCACAAACAAACACACATCCTTCACCCTCCTAAACGTCCTGGAAATACCGTGTATGTTTCTTGGATGACAGATAATATAAACGCACTTGACTGTGATTCTGCTTTAGCAATCACAACCTGACAACACTGTGGAAGCAATCCTCAGATTCCCATCAAAAACCTACACCCTCCTCGGACTGGCTTTGTTTACAAACCACTTTCAACCATTTACTTATGTGGACATTTTTTTTAAATTGGTGGACTCCCCCCACCCCCACACCCCCCCCACCCCCTCCTAAGTTCACTTTGGTGGATGCACAACCATCAGCACGTGTATCTATACCGTATCGGACCAGGGGTTCTCCAACATTCCTACACGGCTGATTGCCGCGGCTTGGTTTCACGTAGGAGCTGCTGTAGGTGAAGTTCAACGACTCGAGACGGCAAACGTGGAGCTTCTCTTTTTTATTGAGACCCATTCTCTTGTCTCTGGCATCTACAACCATTACCAAGCATTCGTCCTTGTGATCTGATCACATGACTGCTTCCACAAGCCCTTGTTTACTAGTGTTTTCCTGGTAAATATATTAGAAAATGTGACACATTAATTATCAATTTACGACTTTTTGTTTTCATGAGTTCTAATAACCTCCTGTAAGTGCATGAACGTCGTAGTAGTGATCGAGTGACTGTACACTCTCGTATGATTAGATGTGCAGCAGTGCAGAGTTTCCAATGATGGAGGAACAGGAGGCCTGTGATTTGCAGCCCTCTGGTTGACACGGTGACCTAGTACCCAGGCCTATGTTTAGGTCAGACATACACAGTCGAGTCACATTATTATGACCACTTCCTGCTTTCGACAGCGGCATGCGTAACTCACGAAGGAAGTCACGTTACTGTGCCATGCACTGGGCTCACTCATCCATGTGGGCGCCAGAGATGGACATGCTGATTGTCTTCCCTGGAGCTGATTGGATCTCCTAGCATGTCAATGCGACGTGTAACCCGGCTAGACATCTTCGACATTGGTTGGAAGAGCATGACCAAGACTTCCTAGTCTAGACCTACACTAGACCCCTGCTTCCCAGACCTGAAACCAACTGAGCATCTGTGGGACCACCCCGATCGGTTTGCTTACTCTATGGATCCTCCCCCATACGCAATCCAGCAGCTGTGGGATGCGCACTGGATCCATGAAGCACCATAGCAGCGAATCCAGTCAGCATGGCACCAGATACCTATGCAACATTCCCAGGGCCAACTGATCTTTTTTTTGGCCAGCCTATCACTGAGATCTACGCCCCACTCATCAGGTACTAGACCCGTGTATAGCAGGCTGGTGGTCATAATAATGTGACTCGTCTGTATATATGCGGTAGAAGTGCCACCATTGGATCAGATTAACCTCACCAGGCAGAAGTGCCAACCTCCAACGTGGGGCCGGCTTCACAAATACTGTATGGTGTTTGGGTTAAGAGTGTTGGGTGCTCATTATTGAAACACTCCTTTGTAACAGTTCAGGATCAACTTAAAGCTACAGAGCGTAAGAAATTCACGCCAGTGAGTGCAGACGAGCCTTCATACACCCGGATGGTCCTTTCTTGAAGTCAGTTCAAGCTTTAAACATCATCCATGGTCCAGCCCAGTCTTGGTCAGTGATGCGATGGAGGAATACTCCAGCATGTTGCAGCCGGAGGTCTGTTTAATGCACCGGTAGTGTGCGGTAGTGGTTCATTAGCACATGCAATCGTTTCCGCACGTTTCCCTGTAGAGGAAGCTGACTAACAGAGGCTAATGGGCAGGTGCTGAACATCGACACTCAACCACTGTACGCACCGGGAATTCATTGCAGAATTAATGTTAAAAGTTACCTTTAAAATGAGCCCAGTCTATGTATATACACGCCGTTTGGATAAGACGTCAGACCTCGTCTCTGAATGTCAGTGCTCTAGCCCAAGCTGTCTAATGGGCACACCAGAAGATATTCCTGATAACGGTCCTTACACGGAGAAAAGGATCATTGATCGACAGTCAGTGAGTTTAGTCGACGATGCGCAGGAGATTCAGCGTCTCAAACAGCATAAGATGCAGCCAATTTATTTACTGTCCCAAACCCAGCAGTGAACTTCTGAGTAAAACAGTGATCATTCCAGATAACAGTTTTTCCGTTGGACTATTCCGGAAGCTGTTCTGCCTTAGAACACCCTTCATGTATCCCTCCACCAAGAATGGCTGTATTAAAACCCAGGCCCAAAAAACAACCTCTCATCATAACACAATGCAACAGGCTTCGGTATATTCATATCTGTTTCACGTAGTAACTTCATTGGAGGGAGCTTTTAGAGGTGGGCATCTGGTCCCCATCTCCACCACTAATAAGAGTTTTGAGTTCCCCCAGAGCATTTTTTCGTCTGATGTCGAGATATCAGCTTTCCTGCTTTCTTGGCGCCGAGATACGACTAGCTGGTACTTATTGGAGATGACACTAAATGTATAAAGGGTGGTGTTGGGACTTCTGCACACTCCTGAATAGAATTCTACCTTTCTGCTATAAGAGAGAAAGAAAATGTGGTTTTGAGGTTGATAAATTGGACCAGGACTAATTTAGGTGCTCCAATATTTAAAGCCTTGGTAGAGGGGAGGCGTAAGTATAGTTTTTGTAGGCCATTCTTTACGTCTGTCTAGTCCTAAGACATCTGATGATTGTTGGTTTGCATCGCAAATTATATAAACGCAAATTTCAAGGAATTACTATTTCACAAGCGATTCAGCTACTGCCCATTGGCTTCCATTACAAGCGTTTCAACTACTGCCCATTGGCCTCCGTTACAAGCGTTTCAACTACTGCCCATTGGCCTCCGTTACAAGCGTTTCAACTACTGCCTATTGGCCTCCATTACAAGCGATTCAGCTACTGCCCATTGGCCTCCGTTACAAGCGTTTCAACTACTGCCTATTGGCCTCCATTACAAGCGATTCAGCTACTGCCCATTGGCCTCCGTTACAAGCGTTTCAACTACTGCCTATTGGCCTCCATTACAAGCGATTCAGCTACTGCCCATTGGCCTCCGTTACAAGCGTTTCAACTACTGCCTATTGGCCTCCATTACAAGCGATTCAGCTACTGCCCATTGGCCTCCATTACAAGCGATTCAGCAACTGGCCATAGGCCTCCATTACAAGCAATTCAGCTACTGCCCATTGGCCTCCATTACAAGCGATTCAGCTACTGCCCATTGGCCTCCATTACAAGCGATTCAGCTACTGCCCATTGGCCTCCATTACAAGCGATTCAGCTACTGCCCATTGGCCTCCATTACAAGCGATTCAGCTACTGCCCATTGGCCTCCATTACAGTGGCCATTGGCGAACAAGCGGATTAGCTACTGCCATTGGCCTCCATTACAAGCTCCCCCCATTTGGCCAGCTCCCACTGGCCTCCATTACAAGCGATTGAGCAACTGCCCATTGGCCTCCATTACAAGCGAATTAGCTACTGCCCATTGGCCTCCATTACAAGCGATTCAGCTACTGCCCATTGGCCTCCATTACAAGCGATTCAGCTACTGCCCATTGGCCTTCATTAAAAGCGATTCAGCTACTGCCCATTGGCTTCCATTACAAGCGATTCAGCTACTGCCCATTGGCCTCCATTACAAGCGATTCAGCTACTGCCCATTGGCCTCCATTACAAGCGATTCAGCTACTGCCCATTGGCCTCCATTACAAGCGATTCAGCTACTGCCCATTGGCCTCCATTACAAGTGATTGAGCAACTGCCCATTGGCCTCCATTACAAGCGATTCAGCTACTGCTCATTGGCCTCCATTACAAGCGATTCAGCAACTGCCCATTGGCCTCCATTACAAGCGATTCAGCTACTGCCCATTGGCCTCCATTACAAGTGATTCAGCTACTGCCCATTGGCCTCCATTACAAGCGATTCAGCTACTGCCCATTGGCCTCCATTAC
>JAMWET010001059.1:95000-117500 GCA_024036415.1 Prochilodus magdalenae | reverse complement strand
AGATGCCCAAGTGGAAGTAGAGTCGGGCCTGGAGCAGCAGATACTGGACGTTATCTGGGTCGATGGTGAGGTAGAGATCCAGAGAGTCCCTCAGCAGCTGATATGACTTCTCATTGCCTTCACTGCACAGAACAAACATTCAAACCGAGTCAGTGCTGGATTCTTTCACAGCCTGATTAACGGAGGCACTCTTAGCAGTGGGACAGAAGCACACATTACAGGTGTTCTATGGTCAATAGCACGTAGCATGACTAGAAACAGTAGTAGCAGATTTGATCTTTATATAGTCATATGAATAGAGTCACTAACTGCTGTTAGACGTAGGGCATGGTAATAAACAGGTTCGTCTGGAACTCTTCAGTGCCCCATTTTCCCTCAAAATCTTCATCCACCAGTTATTAAAACGTTCTGCTTTAAATCGTTAAGATGCTAATAAAAATCTACCAGTGTAATCTGATGTATGATACTCCGTTGTGCAGAAACTTGTCGAATGGTGGAGATGGGAACCAATCAATCAGTCAATCAATATTTATTTGTATAGCGCTTTTTGCAACTAACCTTGTCTCAGTGAGGACTTCAGAGAAAATCAGTTTGTTATAAAGGAAAAGAAAAACAGAGCTGATGTACAGACCAGCCGTCTAAAGAGCTGAATCCCTTCAAAAAGCTCCCTCCCAGAACATTAATGCATAAAATGGTTATCAATATGGCACCCGATGTCCAAGACACTGTTTTACAATAGTTTAAAAAACTAAAATGTTGGAATAAAAAAAAAAAATTAAATAAAAATTAAAAAAAATTAAATGGAATTAAATGAGTTAGGACGCTTCTCTATGGTAGAGAGAATCCACTGTGAGTGACTGTTTTAATGAGGGAATGAAGGAATCAGTGGAATTCCCCATTAACATCTACTACAGTGTTGATATAACACCTACAAGGGTTAATTCAGTGCTGAGGACTTGGCTCTGTAGAGCTGGGTGGGGAGAGAGAGAGAGAGAGAGAGAGAGAGAGAGAGAGAGACAGAGAGACAGAGAGACAGAGAGACAGAGAGAGACAGAGACAGAGAGAGAGACAGAGAGAGAGACAGAGAGAGAGACAGAGAGAGAGACAGAGAGAAAGAGACAGAGAGAAATAAATAGAGATAGACAGACAGATAGAGAAACAGAGACAGAGAGAGAGAGAGACAAATAGAGAAATAGAGAGACAGAGAGGCAGATAGAGAGAGACAGTGACAGAGAGAGAGACACAGAGAGAGAGATAGATAGAGGGACAGAGAGAGATAGATAGAGAGAGAGATATAGAGAGACAGACAGAGAGAGACACAGAGAGAGAGACACAGAGAGAGAGACATACAGAGAGAGAGAGACAGAGATAGACATACAGAGAGACAGAGACAGAGAGAGAGAGAGAGAGAGAGAGAGAGAGCGAGACACACACACTCACCCTCTCTTGCCGATGTTCAGCAGGTTGCCCACCATCCTCAGCAGCAGCTCGGTGGTGCTAATGGCGCTGTAGTAGTCTGCTGTCACCTGCTGACGGATCAGGTACTCACACTCTTTAGCAGTCAGCTGCTTCCCCTTCCCAAACGCATCGATGTACACGTAGTCGTAGATATCCTCACTACTGCAGGGCACATACAACAGCGAACTGTGTTTCTTATGTCGTACGTATCAACGTCTGATTTTTTAATGATTTTATAAACTATATTTTTTACAACAATATTTTAAAATGACGTCTTTTACTGAATAAAAAGTTTGCTTACTAATTTTTTCCTCCAAGACTGTGATATCTGTTATTCTATAATCATTACAGCAACAGAAGTATAACAGTTTGCTTCAAATACAAGAATTATAATTATTTAAAGCCAAGCTGGTTTAACCCTTGAAATGCAATGAGGTGCGTTTAGGAGGTCCCCCAAAAAAAAAAAAATCCAACGATAAAAAAAACAACCCAACAACAAACAAACAGGAATGTATTTAAATAAAGTTGTATTTAGCATTAAACTGTTATATTTAATTTTATTAACAACAAGCAATAGTAGCAGAATGGCCACCGGGAGGCCCTAACTCTCCCTTTACCCCAAATGCAGCCAGTCATATGACACTAAGTATGAATTTCCAAAATGGCTCATATAAAAAAAGGAGGTACTAAACCTTAAACAATATCATGGTATATGGTATATAAGTACTATAACTAAATCGTTCATTTATTATTAATTAATATTACTTTATTAATCTGCAGCCAAAATGACATATAGATACAAGTACATTATCATGGTATATATTACCATAAATAGATAATGCATTCATAATTTATTAATATACACGTATTAACACACAGCCAGAAATACAGCTATTTATAGTTTTAGGATATACGTATCGTATCACGGTATATAGGTACTATAGATACCTATATATCTATAGGAATAGATCATTCATTTATAATTTATTAATATTAATATTCTTAAATCATGTTAATCTGCTATTCTTAAAATGTATATCCCTAAAATTGTGAATAAATCATCGGTTTACTTCCTCGTGACTAGTTTACAACATTAATATCTATTTTATAACATGAAAAGTTCTTATAGGACAATGGTGATTAATATATCGTTGCTGTCCAAAGAAAAACCTGAATCCAATTTTTTGTTTGATATATGTCTCATTTGATCACATGAGCTGCTGTTTACATTGTGTGTGAATTTCATGAGGAATGGACCACAGAAATGGCCCCAAAACAGCTTTGAAAGATGTCTGGTTCCATAGACTTCCATTCAAATTAAATGAGGTTTTTGGCCTCTCCTGTAAAGTTGCCATTTTGGAGATACCTGTTTTTCCTTGGACAATGATGATATAAAAGTGATTGCAGGCTATTTAGTGAAGACAAAGGGTCTATATAAACCATCAACACTCAAAGAACCTTTTACTTCTTCTTCAGATTGTATCCACAGAACAACCCACAACAACGGGTTGTGTTCTACTGACACAAGCTTGTGCTATATGGAACCATTTAGAGAACGGTTCTACATTGGCCCATATATAACGCATTCTTAATCCATATGAGGAACCATTTCACCATGCAAAGGAGCATGCTAAAGTTGTATACTGTATTCCTCGAAGATCCAGCAGCTTTTGTTCTTATTTATCTATATTTATTTATCTATACTGAACATCTGTACAAAGCAGTTTGGCTGTTACTTGACATTAAGCTGCAATCACCCACCTGCACTGTACACTTTATATATCCATACTGTTTAAACCACATACTTACTGATACTGCTCTTACTTTTTGCACATGTTGTACTTACAGATTGCACACATGGTGTTTCAATATATTTGTCTCGCTGTACCTAAAGAAAATATCTATAATATATATATTTTATATATGATTTTATATTTTATACGTCAATCTGTTTTTAGTGAGGTCTCATGGCTAAATTGACCAGCCTGCCAATCTTCATAACTGCACATTGCACCAGTGAGCAGAGTGTGAATTCAGTTAGCAGGTGAAGAAAATAAATACTGACACAACATTATGGGACATACCAGAGTTCAAAAGAGGACAAACTGTTGGTGCAGCTTCTTGAAAGCGCATCTGTGACCAAGACAGCAAGTCTTTGTGATTATCAAGAGCATCCAGGGTACTTCAGCATTCCGCCAAGAAGGACGAACCTACCAGCATCACGTAGCGACCTGGCCCTCTATCCTGCAAGAGGAATGGCTTAAACTCCCTTGTGCAGGACAGCAGTATTGTCATTCTTTGAACTGACGCTGTATTGCAAAAGGAGGCCCTACACCATACTAATAAATGACTTGGTCTAAAACCAGGTGTTTCAGTTTCATAACCCCTGTATATATATATGTATATGTATATATATATATATATATACACTGTACAACCCTGTATTGGTATAATGACAATAAAGTTGAATTGAATTGAATTAAAAAGGTTCCTTGAGTGTTCCATGGTTCTATGTAGAGTCAATTCCCCTTCAAGAAGAGTGGGGTGTAAAGGTTTTTCTCCAAACCAGGTTACTTTAACGGTAACCCGTATTGGTGCCATTGCCATCGATAGGTCTTCCAAGGTCAGTATATGTGAACACTGCCTTACCTAGAGGATAAATACTGAATACTGAACATGCCCACCTGGCCTGGCGCTGGCACCAGCGTAACAGAAAATGGTTGGGGAAGTTGACCGGCTCCAGGACGACACCCATTTTCCTGGCCAGCATCATATACAGCACAGAGAGGCTGATGGGAATGCCTGTCTGCCGCAGTAGCACCTGATCATGGATGATCAAAGAAATTTCAATAACAGGAGCTCAGCTACGTTATGGCGTACATCACATAAGAGACTCTGTAGTTCTACAGTTACAGACTGTAGTCCATCTGGATTCTCTGTATACTGTATTGCCCTGTTCTTCAATGGTCAGGACCCCCACAAGACCACCACAGAGCAGGTTATGTGGGTGGTGGATCATTCTCAGCACTGCAGTGACACTGACGTGGTGGTGGTGTGTTAGTGTGTGTGGCGCCGGTGTGAGTGGATTAGACACAGCAGTGCTGCTGGACACCTCAGTGTCACTGCTGGACTGAGAAGCATCCACCAATGAAAACTGCTTTGGTGCAGCGACCAGGGAACAGCATCCTGTGACCACTACTGAAGGACAAGAGGATGACCACCACTGCTAGCAGATGAGCTATCGTCTCTGACTGTCCATCTACAAGGTGGACCAGCAAGGTAGGAGTGTCTAATAGAGTGGACAGTGAGTGGACACAGTGTCTAAACACTCCAGCAGCACTGCTGTGTCTGATCCACTCACACCAGCACCACAAGGGTAATACAGTATACAGAGAAACAGATGGACTACAGTCTGTACCTGTAGAACTACAGAGTGTCCTATACGGTCAGTGGAGCTGATAAAATGGACAGTTACTGTAGATACAATAAGGTGGTTAATGTTATGGCTGATGGGTGTATAACTTGAACAAATTACTAAATATTGCAATATATATGTTATTAATATACTTAGCAGGGCTCAAAATCTTAATATTATTATATTGTGACAAAAGTATCACAGTTCTATAGTCATGGAGCCTTCAGAGAGTTCCACCCCTATGGAACACAGGCAGAAACATAAAGGAGACTCTGAATGTTGGAACACGCGCAGCAGTGCAATGAAGGGTGGAGTGCGGAGGTCAAGCACGTACCTGATGTATGTATGAATTGAGGGGGTTGTAATAGTCACATTCGTTGCCCTTATACTGAAGCTGGTCATACAAAACCGCATTGAGGGCGCAGACGACCTGCCTCTGAAGCTCAAAGTCTCCCAACACCAAGCAATCGCCTACCAAACACAGCAAACAGTTACCACTGCTTCGTTAGGATCAACATTAACAGACTAAAGGAACTAACAGACACACACACAGAGACACACACACACAGAGACACACAGAGACACACAGAGACACACAGAGACACACACACACACACACACATAGAGACACACACACACACACACACACACACACAGAGACACACAGAGACACACACACACACAGACACACACAGAGACACACAGAGACACACACACAGTCAGGGACACACACAGAGACACACAGAGACACACAGAGACACACAGAGACACACAGAGACACACACACAGTCAGGGACACACACAGAGACACACACAGAGACACACACACAGACACAGACAGACACAGACACAGACACAGACACAGACACAGAGGCACACACACAGAGGCACACACACAGAGGCACACACACAGAGGCACACACACAGAGACACACACACAGAGACACAGACAGACAGACACAGACACAGACAGACACAGACACAGACAGACACAGACAGACACAGACACAGACAGACACAGACAGACACACAGAGGCACACACACAGAGGCACACACACAGAGACACAGACACAGACAGACACAGACACAGACAGACACAGACAGACACACAGAGGCAGACACACAGAGGCACACACACAGAGGCACACACACAGAGGCACACACACAGAGGCACACACACAGAGGCACACACACAGAGGCACACACACAGACAGGGACACAGACAGGGACGCACACAGGGACGCACACAGGGACGCACACAGGCACGCACACAGGCACGCACACAGGCACGCACACACACAGACGCACAGAGACACAGACACACACGCAGAGGCACACACGCAGAGGCACACACGCAGAGGCACACACGCAGAGGCACACACGCAGAGGCACACACGCAGAGGCACACACGCAGAGGCACACACGCAGAGGCACAGACAGACACAGACACAGAGACACACACACAGAGGCACACACACAGAGGCACACACACAGAGGCACACACACAGAGGGACACACACAGAGGGACACACACAGAGGGACACACACAGAGGGACACAGACAGAGGGACACAGACAGAGGGACACAGACAGAGGGACACACACAGGGACACGCACAGGGACACGCACAGGGACACGCACAGGGACACGCACAGGGACGCACACAGGGACGCACACAGGGACGCACACAGGGACGCACACAGGGACGCACACACACAGACGCACAGAGACACAGACACAGACACACACGCAGAGGCACACACGCAGAGGCACACACACAGACACACACACAGAGGCACACACACAGACACAGAGACACACACACACACAGACAGACACTGAGGTATCTGATGTACCTTGGCTCGTTCTCAGGCTTGGATGGGAGGCGTTTTTTGCCCGTAGGTACTTTTTCACCTTCTCTATGATGTCATTCAGTTGGGCAGATATACTTTCAAAGGTGACATCAGCCAGGGGGTTACAATACTGATCGACTAACACAGCACCTTTAAAATAGAGAGAGAGCGAGGGTGAGGGAGGGTAAGAGATGAGACTGGTATAATCACTAGGTTTATTTTTGTTATTCAGTGCTATGATAGAACCTGGCGTTAGCTTCACATGAGATGCAACAGGTTAAGGACACTCAGTATGTGATGGTTTACACAAGCAGTCTGGATAGTGTTGAGTGGTTTGGTAAAAGCTTCCGTAATTATTAGCTATATATTGAAATTTTTATGGAAAATATTAATATATGGGTCATTTTTTAATTTAAATATATTTTTTAAAATATTTCATTCATATATAAATATGATAAATATGATATATTATAGAGAAAAAACAGAAAAAAAAGCAAATGTCATTAATTAATGCCATGTTTTCACCTTCCAGGGCGGACTGCTCTTCTGGAGGACGCTCCAGAAAGGCTTTCAGATTCCTTAAGATGTTCTGTTGGCGAAGGAAGTAAAGGATTTTCTTTGCATAGTACTTCAGCGTCAAGCTTTTTCTGGAGGAGGGTGACAGAGATAAACAGCAGCTCGTCAGCATTTTATAAAGCACCTAAAGATCCGAGAGAAAATCATAACGTGCCTGGACCCCTCCCGACAAACACACCTTCTGTCAGAGTTGAGAATGGAGAGGAGCTCGTCTTCACAGAAGTGTTCTGGAGCACCCAGGGACTCGATCTCTGTAAAGCTGTCCCCCAAAACCTGGCCAACGCAAGGCTGAGTTACAGACCACTAGGTTAGTGCATTAAAGAGCAGCCACGACTCACTTTTAATACAGCCCACCTTAAACACCTCCAGGATGGAGGATGGACCAGCTTTCTGAACCTGCAGTGGAGCTGATAGAACAGGGTTTATTACTAAGCAGGTGTGGAGTGATTCTATTGGTCGGTCCCTCATGAATATTCACTAACCTGAAAGGAGAGCTAGAGCTTTTACACTGTGCAGAAAAACAGTACATGTACACTATATTGCCAAAAGTCACTCAACTCAGGTGTACCAATCACTTCCATGGCCACAGGTGTATAATACCAAGCACCTGGTCACGCAGACTGCTCCTACAGACATTAGTGGGAGAATGGGTTGCTCTCAGTGAATTACAGCATGGTACCATGATAGGATGCCACCAAGTCCATATGTGAAATTTCCTCCCTACTAAATATTCCACAGTCAACGATCAGTGGAATTATAACAAAGCTGAAGCGACTGGGAATGACAGCAGTGTGGTGGTAGGTCACGGAAAATAACAGAGCCGGGTCAGCTGAACAGAAACGTTCTGCAGAGTCAATCACTACAGACCTCCAGGCCTTGAGATCAGCTCAGGAACAGTGTGCAGAGAGCTTCATGGAATGGGTTTCCATGGCCGAGCAGCTGCATCCAGGCCTTACATCACCAAGCACCATGCAAAGCGTTGAATGCTGTGGTCCAAAGCTCGCCACTGGACTCCAGACGTCTTCTCTGGAGTCACGAATCACGCTTCTCCGTCTGCCAATCCGATGGACGAGTCTGGGTTCGTCAGTCGCCAGGAGAACGGTACTTGTCTGACTGCACTGTGCAGGTCAGTTTGGTGTAGAGGCCATAATGGTGTGGGGCTGTTTTTCAGTAGTTGGGCTCCGCTCCTTAGTTCCAGTGAACTAATAGAACACCTCTGGTTCCCGATAAAACACCACTGGGATGGATTAGACCGGAGACTGAGTGCCAGGCCTTCCCACCCAACATCAGTGTCTGACCTCACAAATGCACTTCTGGATGAATGGGTAGAAATTCCCATGAACACATTCCTAAACCTTGGGGAAAGCCTTCCCAGAAGAGCCGAAGCTGTTATAGCTGTAAAGGGTGGGCCGACATCATATTACATCCTATGGATTAAGGATGGGAGTCACTTGAGTTAATATGCTGGTAGCTGCAGACGAGCGAATACTTTTGGCAATATAGTGACTGTGTAAAATCAGGCTCTGAAATCTTCATTCCATACTAGTATCATTCTTCTGGCTTGACTGAATACATTCAGTGTAAGAGAATTAGTTTGACAGAAACTACCATTTAAAGATATAGATACACACACACACACATATACATATATACATATAGATAGATAGATAGATAGATAGATAGATAGATAGATACACACACATATACATACAGATAGATAGATAGATAGATAGATAGATAGATAGATAGATAGATAGATAGATAGATAGATAGATAGATATACACACACACACACACACACACACACACACACACACACACATACATATATACATATAGATAGATAGATAGATAGATAGATAGATAGACAGATAGATAGATAGATAGATAGATAGATAGATAGATAGATAGATAGATAGATAGATAGATACACACACATATACATACAGATAGATAGATAGATAGATAGATAGATAGATAGATAGATAGATAGATATACTGTAGATATATAGATATATACTGAGATATAAAGAAATATATCATATATATAAAGATATATATACACACATACATACATACATCCATACATACGTGTGTGTGTATATATATATATATATATATACATATATATATAGAGAGAGAGAGAGAGAGAGAGAGAGCGCAAGAGAGAGACACAGAGAGAGAGACAGAGAGAGACACAGAGAGAGAGACAGAGAGAGACACAGAGAGAGAGACAGAGAGAGAGACAGAGAGAGATAGACAGATAGATAGATAAATAGATAGATAAATAGATAGATACACACACATATACATATATACATATAGATAGATAGATAGATAGATAGATATACTGTAGATATATAGATATATATCTATATAGCCATATATATATATATTGAGATATAAAGAAAGTCATTCAGAGCAGCTTGATGTGAAATTCGCTGTTGAGACCGCTGAGTCTGTATCCGAGATGCACGTGCAGCGTAGCGCCATGTAGCACAGCGGTACTACAGAATACAGGCAGAGCTGATAAATGCATTGCACATGCAAGTTCGTTTTCTCCCCTCCACTCACAGACACCGAGCGAAATAAAGCTTTCTGCCTCGCTCATCATGCCCGGCATCAATCAGTTTACTACCACTTCACAGACTGTCCGCTTTTGAGTTGAGGCGCATACATGTTAACAGAGGTCACTGACCATTAGAACAATCTAAAAGACAGACTCCCTTGCTCTGTACATTTCTAGCCCCAAGTGATCTACCGCGGCGCTCTGTGGCCTCGATACGGCTTTAATCCGATGTAGTAACTTCAACATCCCATGTTGTATGTTGTGATGCCCTTAGGAACAGAGCTTTGGTTGAAACCGCTGGACGTGTGTACGCTCGCCAATAAATTCATTCTGGAAGCTGCCCAATGTGACGCGATGTATCCGGTGAACGGTGGCCTTGAGTGACCAGTAAATCCTATTAGTGTGTTCTGAGTCTTTAATATATCATATCAGAGACACGATAAAAGAGGAGCTGGTGGTTGAAATATGAACGGGAAAGCTCATAACATTCAACATAGCATCTCGGACTGGAGGTCAGGGAACCAGCCTTGTGACCGGAAGGTTGCTGGTTCAATCTCCTGAACCAGCAGGGCATGACTGAAGCGCCCTTGAGCAAGGCACCTAACCCCCAACTGGCCCAGTGGTGTTTCACTGCACGGATGGCTTATATGCCACGGCCAAATTCCTCTGGATGAAAGCACAACCAGTCAGTCGTTCTAAACTCTAATTCTACAAATAAATAAATGAATGCATGAATGAATGAACGAACAGTCCTGCCCTTTAGGAAAAAGAGCAAGTCAGCTTACTGGTTACGGTGCGAGCAGGTAAAGAGCACAACACTGTGGCTCTAGCGGGAAACGCCTCCAGGTGCGGAGATCTGGGCAAGCTCAGTGGTCAGGACAAGCTGAAGTGTCCTTCATAGCATTACTGAAGTACTCGTCAGATTTTCTCAGCGAGTTCGAATACATGCTTTGACCTTCAGCTCTGAGTATTTTGGTCACTGCCTATTCACAGAGGTAGGACTCGGGTCTTATATGGTGGGAAAATAGTGCACTGAGGCATTGGAGCGATGGAGTGAACAGCCTTTCGTATAAGGACTGTGGTTCTGTCGATAATGATTCTCAAGAGCAAAGCATTCCACACTCCGCCGCTCTGAAGGACTTTGTTTACATGGTAACAATAGAGTTACGCAGAGACACTGACATTTTTGAAACTTCATTTCCAATATCAGTTACTGTGACCACGCTACAGCAGGCCTGCTACTGGAGTTTCTCTTTCAAGGTCACTTACAACTTCTGTGAAGAACCTCTTGGAGATGGACACGACTGTTCTTTGGATCTGTAGACACACCATGTGCCTGGTCCGGTATTCCTTTTGCCAGTCGTAGGACTCACTCTGCCGGTAGAGTTTCCGCAGCCTAGGCCATCTGGAAATAAACACAAACACACAAGGCAGTCCTGTTATTCATCCGCATTCCTAAAAATAACCCAAAGAGCAGACCAGGCAGAAACGAGGACTGCTTCAACTTCAAGGAACTGTGGTCCGTTTCAGACTTCCAGACCATTCCTCACTCTCACAAGCAGAGCGTTAACCAATTATTCCCAAAGCAGATTCTGAAGTTATGGAATAACGTGCATTAACAGGGAGCTATTCCGGGTCTTCCCTGTTCCTTAGTGTGTGGGGTGGCTATAGAGGTTTTGCCCAAATCCCAAAGTACACGGCAGAGGGAGAAACTCTCTCCCACAGAAACTATTTTTTCGGCTGCCTGGAATACCTTATTGGAATTCCAGCCCTTTGTTTTCTCTGTTACAAGATGATGTCATCTCGTAACACAGCCCCTACAGGCCCCGCCTACCAGCAAGCCTGGCATGTCCTTACACAGAGAGCTCAAAGAGTCAGGGGTTAGAGGTCAGGAACCAGCCCTGTGATCGGAGGGTCGTCGGTTCGACTCCCTGACCAACAGGACACTACTGAAGTATCTCTGAGCAAGGCATCGAACCCCCAGAAGTTCCCCCGGTGCCCGGAAAGGGCTGCCGGCCGCTCCATGCAAGTGTGCTCACTGCCCCTGGTGTGTGTGAGAGTGTGGTTGTGTAAGTGTATGTGTGTTTTACATCACAGCGGGGTTAAATACGGAGGCAACTTCCTCTGTGTGCAAACACAAATTGCAAAATGGTTCTAAGTTCGGAATCCTTAAACCAGACCACTCTGGAACGTCTTGCTCCAGTCTAGCCTGCGCAGGTGTAGCTTGTTCTACCGGACCTTTAGGGTCGGACTTCGGCTCAAACCGATACGGCAGAACCGCACACAGCGGTGTGGGATGGAACATGCAGCAGGAGGCCACTGTGGCTGGTAACCAATCAGAGCATGCTGGGCTCATCAGGAGGCGGGGCTTAAATATAGAGGAGCTCTATTAGAGCATTTCAGACAGAGGGTGAATACAGATGTACAGCAACACATCTATTATAGTAAACCCCAAAAATGTATTAATAATTATTAATATAATAAAAATTATTAATTAGGATACTAGATCCCTGATGATATTAATAACTGAATATTAAGAATTTTAAATGTTATGAAGGGGACATATTAATGACATAGGGTTATACAGTTATACGGTTATGTACATTTGCATTGCTGACTGGCTAGCTGTGCTGCATGACCTCTGTGAGTGCGCTCTGTAATATTGGTCACTATGGCCCAGTTTCACAGACCCAGATTAAGCCTGAATGTTACTAAATGGGATTTCTAATTGTGAAACACTGCTGGCAGTGCAGCTTAGACTAGGCCTACTTCCTGTCCCCTCCATTAAACCCGTCCTGTCAGGGAGAATATGACCCACAACCACAAATTATAAGTAGGCAATAAGTCTTATTAAGACCAAGTACAACAACAGAGCCACTAATCAGTAGGTCATGTGTTGTACACTCACGGGTCACTTTATTATGCACCCCTACATTATGCCCATTAGTGGTCAGGGTCCCCACCGGACCACCACTGGGCAGTGGATGACAGTGAGAGTAGATAGAAGGTGTGTATGCCACAAAATGGGTCTATAAGTACAATTTAACACCAACCAGCTTCTTGTTGGAATTGTCCTGCTCCACCTTAAATGGTGCAGCAACTACGGCACCCTAGGCTTCTTGTAAGAACTTTAGTGTCATAATGTAATTGGTACATTTAAGGTGGAGCAGGAAAATTCTAAGAGGAGGCCTGAGGCACCAGAATGTAACAGCTGCAACATTTAAGGTGGCACAGGATATCTCCAACAAGAAGCATGGGTTTTAGAATGCAAAAGTTGCCCTGTTTAAGGTGGAACGGGATATGCCCATCAAGAAGCCTGGGGTGCAAGGATGTAACTGCTTCAACGTTTAAGGTGGAGCAGGAAAATTCTAAGAGGAAGCCTGGGGTACCAGAATGTAACTGCTGCACCATTTAAGGTGGAAGGAGATATTTCCACCAAGAAGCCTGGGGTAGCAGAATGTAACTGCTGCACCATTTAAGGTGGAACTGAATATTTTCTACAAGGAGCCTGGGGTGCCAGAATGTAACTGCTGAATCATTTAAGATGGAAATTCCTAGATGAAGCCTAATGTAGTAGAGTGTAGCTGGTTTATTATTTAAGGTGGAACGGGAAAATTCCAACAAGAAGCTGGCGGAGCTAAGTTTAGGCTCAGGTTCGATCAAAGTGCTCCTACACAGTTTACATCGTGTAAATACTACTTTAGTAACTCCACAGAGAACCCCCGGGACCGGCAGTGAGACGAGCTGGATGTGCTGTGGTGGTTTAACCTGAGCTTGTACTGGTAGCTCCAGACCTTCCCGCTGCCGTGACACACGTCGTGCAGCCGTCGGCAGCAGCAGGACACGTTGGAAATGTCGATGTGGTTCAAGACGGGGAAGCACAAGATGTACTCTAACACCTCCGTCGGCAGGTCCGTTAGTCTTTTACCCCCCGTTTCCGAGCTGTTTGCCCCCGAGGACCGCTCTCCGTTGCAAGGCGTCGCCATCTTTTCTGTTTACTCCAATGACATCATCGCAGCGACCACGCCTCCGTTCAACCCGAGGCCACGCCCCGTTCTGGCGCAGGGGGCGGGGAAAGCACTAACGCTGGTGCTGATATAGAAAGGACTTCATTAGGCAGATTCAATTGTGTGTGTGTGTGTGTGTGTGTGTGTGTGTGTGTGTGTGTGTGTGTGTGTGTGTGTGTGTGTGTGTGTGCGTGTGTGCGTGTACGTGTACGTGTGCGTGTGTGTGTGTGTGTGTGTGTGCGCGCTCATCCCTGTATGGCGTTAGTTATTCACATGGGGGTGGTTGGGGGGGTAATACTGTAGTAAGGCAATATTTGAATTTATCAAATAGGGGCCCTCAGAAAGTTGGTGGTACTCATTATCAAATTTTGATTGGTCCAACGTATAGACAAAATAATAATAATAAAAGTGAAAAAAAAAGTAGCAGAATATATATACGCTTTTATTTGCAAAGTGTACTGTTATGCACAGTTTGGGATGATGATGTTGTATGTGGGCCAAATAAATAAATATATATATAAATTGTCATTATAAGCAGTTTAACACTAAAAGTCACTTTCCTTTATGTCTGGCTTATGATTCACTTAACAAAACACAAATAAGCTAAAGCTAAATAAAAGTCAATTAATAAAAATTAATCAAATAACTTATATAATAAAATTTTATAAAATTAAAATAATAATTAAATTAGTTATTAATTAATATTTAAATAAATAATAAATAAACAAATATAAATCTAAATAAACTATTAAAAGATGCTCACACTTTAGGCTACACTCCATGTAAACTCAACGTACATAAATAAAAAAAGGAAAAACTCTGAAAATAAAAGAATAAATGCCCAAATAAATTAAATAAATGCACAAATAAATAATAGCAGTAAATACATTTACGCATGTATTTATTTGTTTCTCAAACTGATTAATAACTAAATAATATTTTGCTTTTGAGCTTTTTAATAGTGATGTTATTTGTCAACTTGTCATGTTGTATAAGTATCATCATTTATATTAAAAGTCAAGCATAAACAAAAAGAAAAATTGAGCAGTGATGACGAGTATCAGGCAACAACAGGTAGAGTATAGTTTTGCGATTTTAACTACATGTTATTATTTTTTTAAATTTTTTAAATATACCTGTAATGATGGGCGTGGCCTAACACATTTTCACTACACCTGTATTTTTAGCCAAACCATTATGGAATGCTAGGCAGCCGGGAACATTTTTAAAGCACCTCCAACATTCCAACTTTAATTATGCGCTGATGAGCGTCGGTTTGACGGGACGAGGTTTGTTTTGGCACTGCGCATCTCCAGCGGATGTTGATATGCATGAATGCGAGCGATGCTGCCCGGCTTCCACGGCATGAGGAAGAACAACTCACTGAGTTGATGAAAAACATCCCAGAGCGGTGTACCTGCCCGGAGCGTTCAGCCGCCAAAACGGACTGTTTCTATCTGGGTTTCTTTTCTGCGGGTCTGTTTGACGAAAACAGCTGGATTATGGCGTTTATCCACCAAGTGTGCACTTTAGAAGCGGGGGTTTGGGGTTAGTTAGTTAGGCAGCGTTAGCTTTCAGGCTAACAACAAGTGTTTACAGCAGCAGTTCAGCGTTTCAGCCACTGAGGTTAAGAAGAATATCAGAGAAAAACTAGTAAAATGTGACTTATTTGTGGATTTTACAGGCATTACAGACTACAGGTAGCTAAAACAGTAATTAATTGAAGTAATTAACTTCACTTTTGTTACTTTGGTTAACTTTGCTTATGCTGGCTAGCTAGCTAGCTCACTCTCACCTGCTTGTTCAGTTACCTTGTTGTTATAAGTGACTCCTTTAGCCTTACTAACTTTATATGAGGGTTAATATTTGTTCTTATATGTTTACCTACACTCCCTCATCCCCGTAGCACACACTGGAGTTGTATACAAGAAGTCACAGTTACTAAGAAGAACACAGAGCAGGTGTAAGTCAGTCTGGTCTGTTGTCCTCCTCCCAGCTAGCTGTTAACTTACTGTCTCCTCCTGGCTGGAATCAGTTCCTGAGGTTTTAATGATCTCCTTGTCTTTATTAGGTGATGGGATGGTGTTTTACTAGGAGATAACACTGGGGAGAAAATGCAGATATTGTCTTCCAGGCCAGTCATACTAGACTATTGTGGTGCAGCAAGTGGCTCAGCCGGGTTTAGTAGGGTAGCAGCTCAAGGCTCCGGATAAGTGGGGAAGAACCCTGGTGTTCCTCTAAAATGGCAAGTACCCTGGCATCAAAAATGGGCCTGAGTTCATTACGAAGAAGACAAGCCAAGGCCTTCAATGTGAGAATCGTCACCATGGATGCTGACTTGGAGTTCAGCTGTGAGGTGAGTTGGTCAACTAGGAATAATAATAACGCTAATGGTATTCATTAATAGAGCACCTTTTCATACTGGTGGCAGCTTAAAGTGCCTTACAGACACTTCCCATCAATTAGCCGGATAACTTTCGCCCCAAGAGGAAGTCTGTCCCGTCAGAATGCCCCTCAGCTCTTTTCTTATTGGACCGATTTGATGTTGGGCTTCAGTTATCTGGCTAACTGAGAAATCCTGCTTTGTAGGAGACAAGCCATAACCTTCAATGTGAGATTCGTCACTATGAGAGCTGACTTAGAGTTCAGTGAGTTTGTTAACCGGCAAGTAAGCCTGGTAACTTGAGGCCTAAGATGAGGACAGTCCAATCGGAATGCCCCTCAGCTCTTTTCCTGTTGGACCGGCTTGACTTTGTGGTTAAGATATCTGGCTAACTGAGAAATCTTGCTTTGTAGACGACAAGCCTTCAGTTTGAGAATCGGCACAATGAATGCTGACTTAGAGTTCAGCTGTGAGGTGAGTTGGTTAATTGGCTAGATAGCCAGGTAACTTAAGCCCTAAGATGACGATGGTCCAGTCAGAATGACCCATACCTGTTTTCCTATTGGACCAACTTGACAGTTATCTGGCTAACTGAGAAATCCTGCTTTGTAAAAGACAAGCCAAGACCTTCAATTTGACAATCGTCACAATAGATGCTGACTTGGAGTTCATCTGTGAAGTGAGTTGGTTAACTGGCAAGTGAGCCAAAAGATGAGGATCTCCCAACCAGAATGCCCCTCAGCTCTTTTCCTCATGCCCAAAAGGATCCAGAAACCTTTTCTCTTTCATCTACTTTAGGGTGCACTCATTGTGGTGCTGGTGTTCAGTACTGGTGATGAGCCCTGTGATCACCTTGCCCACTGCCAAGTGATTGGTAGATCACTAAGAACATTGGGGGCCTTAAAACCACTCCTGTTCTGGACTGATATAGCTCCGCCCATTACCTTTGGGTTAAGCTATGCATGTGATCCAGACCAAATAACCCATCATGAGTACACTAATGCTTAAATGGCGGGATGCAATCAAATCCTCACAGCATCTAGTGTAAAGCATTTCCAGAGGCTGAGACCGTACCATATACACTCCAGACAGTATACACCATATACACAACAACTCCACATATACACAATACATACAGACACTGTACAATATACGCTCTACACAGTGTACACCATATACACAACCACTCCACATATACACAATACATACACACTGTACATATACACTCTACACAGTATACACCATATACACAACGACTCCACATATACACAATACATACACACACTGTACAATATACGCTCTACACAGTATACACCATATACACACCCACTCCACATATACACAACACATACAGACACTGTACAATATATACTCTACACAGTATACGCCATATACACGACTCCACATATACACAATACATACAGACACTGTACAATATACACTCTACACAGTATACACCATATACACAACCACTCCACATATACACAACACATACAGACACTGTACAATATACACTCTACACAGTATACACCATATACACAACCACTCCACATATACACAATACATACAGACACTGTACAATATACACTCTACACAGTATACATCATATACACACTGACTCCACATATACACAATACATACACACACTGTACAATATACACTCTACACAGTCTACACCATATACACAACAACTCCACATATACACAGTACATACAGACAGTAGTGTTGAGGTAGAGGCAGTAGTTTTGAGGTAGAGGCAGCAGTGTTGAGGTAGTGCAGCAGTGTTAGTGTACTGTAGAGACTGTAGTGTATAATCTGGCTTGTTGGTGAAACCGGTGAACACTATGGCGGAACAGGAGTAACTATGGTCCAGCAGACGATGTGACTGGTCCGCTGTTTATGAAGGTGATGGCCGGAGGAGAGAAGCTGTTCCTGTGTCTGGTTGTCTTGGAGTACAGGGTCCTGTAGCGTCTGCCGGATGGGAGGAGTTGGAATACGTTGTGTCCAGGGTGAGACAGATCTGTGACGATGTTCCTTGGCCGTTTCCTGGTTCTTAAACAGTACAAGTCCTGGAGGGTGAGCAGTGGAGCACCAGTGATCTTGGCAGCTGTCCTTATGGTGCTTTGTAGTCTGTTCCGGTCCTGTACTGCGGCCGCTCCAAACCAGACTTGAGATGGATGCGCACAGGACGGATTCGACGACTGCAGTGTAGAACTGGATCAGCAGCTCCGGGGGCAGACCCAACTTCGTCAGCAGCCGCAGAAAGTACATCCTCTACCGAGCCTTTTTAGGATGGAGTTGATGTTGGTCGCCCATATCGGGTCTCGGGAACTTGTAGTACCCTTGAAAGTGTCGACGGTTGACACAGGGCTGCTCGATATTGTGAGAGGGGTCAGTGTTGAGGGGTCTCTCCTAAATTCAGTAGTCATCATTCTGCATGTTTGGTTCTAGATTGATCTGAATGCACCTGAGAACCAACTGTTCAACCTCCCTTCGATAAGCAGACGCCTCACTGTCTTGGATGAGTCTGATGAGAGTGGTGTCGTCTGCAAACTTGGAGATGTGTCTTTAGAGGTGCAGTGTTTCCACACTTTCGGGCATGTAGTGCATGTATGGAATGAATCCTTTACTGACCTTTATAGGACCCCATGTTTTGTGCAGATACAGTAATGTGTTTGTGATGTTACTTATGATGTGTGTCTTCGGTGTTATTAAAAAAGGGTGCCTTAAATCTACTGTAAAGAAACTCCCTGCATTGAGAAAGAGGCAGGGGGCCTGCTGGCCCGTAATAGCATTTTCCCCTCCTGTTTGGGAGATTCCATGGACTTTGGAACAAATATCCCATGTTTTCTGTTTCTGAGCTCAGCTGAAAGGAAGCACGTGGCTCTTCACCACAGCGCGTTTGAAATGGAGGGAAACAGATGGTGGGAAAGGCTGAGGCGGCCTGGCAGAACGGTCAGTTCTGTCCCTCTCCTCATGACCCTGCCCGTCTGTCAAGCCAGTCTACGGTTGCCTTCTGCTTCTTGCCTCGTTTCGTCTCACGTCTGTCACCTAATCAAATGAATGTAAACAGGTCTGTGTTTTTGTGGATGTATGAGATGAGATGAGGTGGAGTAATCAGCCACAAGATGTTTGGTAAAGTTTGTTTACTTTTGTTTTGGTGATGGAAGGATGATATAGCTTAAAGATTATACACTCATCTAAAGAACAGCTGCACCCAGAGGAAGTGTGGGAGTGCGGTGCTGTTGGGAAGGAAGATAAAGGTGACCAGGATCAATAACTGATGATAAGTTTAGACTGATATGATCAATATTTATTGAGCTACACATACAGAAGTCTGTCTCTCAGTATGGTGTCGGACCGCCGTGTTTGATAACGTAACGTCAGACGTTTCGGTATGGAGTTGTAGAGGTTCCTAATGGTGTCCTGTGATAGTCCATCCCATGCAGCTTGAATATCCTCACACAGTTCCTGCAGATGGTGCGGTTGGGTGGGAGGAGGAGTGACACCAGGTCTTCTAGACAGGTGACAACAAACTGTCCATCTTGGCACTGACCATGGTGCCTAAAAAAATAGATGCACCCAGAAGGAATCAACCGACAGGAATGAAGCTTGGCTTGTGAGAGACATACAAATGATTCCAGGTCACGCTCAGCTGCACATGTGAACTAAGCAGGGGCTTTACTGCTGTACCTGACTGATCCAATAGCCACAATTGCTGATTGATGTCATCCTGTTAGTGTCAGCACTGTTATGACGACTGTCCTTAACACCACGTCACCGTCACCAAAGATTGCAGTGGTGTCGTACCAGACTGTCATGGAGTGACTCAGAATGGCAGCGGGTCATCTTCAGTGACGAGTCCCGCTTTAGTCTTGGTGGAGAAGCCCAACGAATCCGTGTGTGGAGGCACCGTGGTCAGCACCAAGATAAACACTTTGTTGTCACACGTCCAGAGGGCCTGGTGTCACTCCACCTCCACCCCTACCGCACCATCTGCAGGAACTGTGTGAGGATGTTCAAGCTGCATGGGATGGGTTATCACAGGACACCATTAGGAACTTCTACAGCTCCATACCGAGACGTCTGGCGTGTTGGGTTAGCCAACATGGCGGCCTGGCGCCATACTGAGAGACAGACTTCTGTATGTGTAGCTCAATAAATATTGATCATATCAGTCTAAATGTATCATCATGTATTGATCCCGTTAACCTTTATCTTGCTTCCCAACAGCACTGCAGTCCCACACTTCCTCCTGGGTGCAGCTATATTATAATATATATGTATGAAAATATATTGATTAGTGTAACGGAGCTCTCGTCCTCTCGTCTAGTACACTAATGGGTTTAAAGGAGTTTGACTTGCCTGTTTGTTACAGCATGCCGGCAGCCTGCCATAAGTCGAAGGACCCGAGCCCTGAGTTCTGTTGGGATATGTAGTCTGGGGGTTGGATCACAATTGGATTGTTCCATTTCCCATGCTAAACAGGGTCGGGGTGCAGGTTATATGGCTTCTTTGGACAGGTTAAGGATGAATGTTTCCGGTTTTAAACTTACCTGTAACTTACCTGAGGTTGGGCCAATCCAATAGCTTAATGGCTATTTAAATAGCAGACCGCAGCCATGTAGGAGGACTGGCTTGGGGGTGCATCTGTCTTCAGAAGTGCTATGTTTGAGAACATATTGGATATATTTGTATCCACTTGTTTAGTTAATTTGTTTTTTTTCTTTTCTTTTAGTTCCTGGGTTTTTTCCCTATTTGATTATTTTTGGGAAGGTTTGATTCCACTGCACTTGAAAACTTGGACACAATAAACCACCTTGCATTTTCACTTCCAGTTTTTTTTTTTTTAGTTTTTATTTCAATCGGCCCCTTAGCTATCCTGCAACAATTAGAAATAACCATTCTGTGTCATATAGGGCTGATTCTATTGCCTGTATTAGTATCATATGTTAATAACTGTTGATCTGGTTTTTATAAAGGCCATACCTTCAAAAGATTGGCCAAAAATTGACGTATCTAAATAATAGGAAACAATGCATGGCCTTACAGGAATACTTTATTGGAAAAATAAGCCGGGGCTTCCTTTAAAGGAATTTTAAAGCAATGCAAATACGCAAGAAGATCATCAGGAGATTTTGAGAAGGTGCCCTGATCATGGCCGCCCTTCTGTAGTGACAAGCAATCGGTTCCATGTTTGTTTGTCCTCTCATGTTTACGTACTGTCACCTTCTAGATGGTTTCTAAAGCAAGCCACTTGGTGGCAGCATGTGTTCAGAAGTAAGGCCCTCTGCCGTTTGCCCCCCTATAGGTGCTCTCATTTGTGGCTTGCTGTTTATCCTCACTTTGGATACTAGTGAGAATATCATTACAGTCGTGAAATTGAGGCGTACTCATCCATAACCCATATTTTTTCATGCTGTTTTTGAAACTCGGGGCCGTGTTCAAATTTTTATGTTCTAGGATGATGGAACATCTGCTGAACTAAGACGCCGCAGGGCCGTCATTAAGATGATCACGTCGAGCGTGGAACCCCTGCCCTGAGAGCAGGGAAAACAAATGACACGGCATTGTTCTGGACAGCCATCGCTCTCTCGCTCTCAGTGCTTTCCCCCGAAGTGAGGCTTCGGCCTTGCAGGAAGGGTTCGTTCAGAGAGCTGTCCTCTCCAGATGTGTGGCGTGTGAATTAAATTAAGGTGAGGGTGACCAGTGCTGTACGTGTTGCTGTTGGTTGGGTACTTCATTCACACGTTGAAGATCAGTTGTGTCCGCCCCCTCAGAGTGCTTCTACGATAGCTGGTGTAGACAGCGTGCTTCTCTTTGTGTATTCTCGTCTGATGAAAGTGTCTCCCTGTGTGCCTCTTTGTGTGCCCCATGCGCGGGTGCCCCATGCGCGGGTGCCCCCTTATGAATGCAGGTTTGTGTCTGTGTGTATGTGTGTAGCATGTCCCTGCATTTCTGAACATGCTTGTGTCTCTATGTTTGCGTGTCCCACTTTGAGCACATCCCTTTTAATATGTATGTGTGACCCTGAGAGTGAGCGTGTCCCTGTGTGAGCGTGTCCCTGTGTGAGCGTGTCCCTGTGTGAGCGTGTCCCTGTGTGAGCGTGTCCCTGTGTGAGCGTGTCCCTGTACATATGATTGTGTCTTCACAAATGTTTGTCATTGTGAGTAAGCAAGTCCCTGTGCATAAACTTTAGTCTAGTTTAAATGTGTCCGTGTGTCTGTGTGGTGTGTGTC
>JAMWET010001059.1:45000-92500 GCA_024036415.1 Prochilodus magdalenae | reverse complement strand
TCACTTAGCGGAGGCTACTGTGCATGAAATTTCCAGCAGAGTTAACAATCATGGAGGCATCAACATCGCTGATGGCCCTTTTCCAACATGGTGCCGATGCCCATATTGAGCAGTTCCTCGCTTACCGTCACAAAAAAAACTGGTTCATGGCTGGAAATACCAGTGCCATTCCAGCACCATTAACTCTGGAACCCTGGAACCCGTGATTCAAGCGGCAAAAGGGGTGGGTCCCTGTACAATTAACTTCACTGAGCTGAAATTGGGAAAACTTGCCGACTACGTGGGTCGTTTTATGGGGCAGTCGTGGGCTGGAGGTTAGGGAATCAGCCTTGTGAGGGTTGCCAGATCGATTGCTTGAACTGACAGTAACAACAGGTGCCCTTGAGCAAGGCACCTAACCCCCAACTGCTCCCCGGGCGCCGTGGATAGGGCTGCCCACCGCTCCGGGTAAGTGTGCTCACTGCCCCCTAGTGTGTGTGTCTACTAGTGAGTGTGTTTGTGGGTGTTTCACTTTGCGGATGGGTTAAATGTGGAGACTAAATTTCCCCAATGTGGGACCTTCTTAAAGGATGGGTAAAATCTTAAAATATATATTTTTTAAAATCTTAAAACTTGTATCCCACCAGTGATGTGTTCTTGGTTGGGGGCGTTCAACAGGAGGCATTCGTCTTCTGGTGTACTAAAATGTGAAGCATTGAAAACATTTGCTGTTTAATCTGTGCAGGAGATCTGGAATGTGGAAACCTTCCGAGAGCCAAGAACCTTAACATGCAGTTATAATGGTACACCTTTAGAACATGGTCTGCCATGTTGTGTTTGTGTTGTCCACCGACTTCTGATCACAGACTAATGATAGCCCACCTCTAGATACGTAATGGCTCGACTCTCAAACCAGTGGAAAAGAGGACCTGTTCTTCACGGGTCCAGTAGAGCCTGGGAACCCGAACGGGCACGAGCGCTGGCCCTTTACTGGTGGACAGGAGATCCGAGATCGCTTGTGGTTGATCTAAACATGATCCGAAACATCTGTTCGTATCTGTGTGAGTTCACGGCCTGCACTGCTGCCCCGTGGTGGCCTGATTAGACAGTGACATGATGGAGTAGATATACAGGTGTTCCTAATAATGTGCTTGGTGAATATACACCAGGCGCAGAAGTGAAAATGGCCGTCAGGAATTGACACCTGCAATGGCACCTAAAACTAACTTCCTTGTCTTCATTATCAGGCGGTGTTGGGTTCACTGTGAAGGCATGTGTATGTGCTACGAACTCTCTCCGACTCTCTGACTCGCGTTTTTGAAACCGGCCTCACCAGCTTGTGGACGTCCTTGAAGGCAGCGCATTAATGCCTGGAGGGGGAAACATCAGCTTGCTTAATTGCCTGGACTCTGGACGCCATGTTGTCAGCCTCAGTCATACATAAACATTAGGCCAGATGAAGCCGTGCCTTGAGCAGCACCTGTCGCTGTAGTTTTAATGAAGTTCGCAGTGCTGATGAGGTCCCAGTGCACACTGCCGGCTTCGCTTCATCTCCGCTTGCAGGTAGCACACGAATCACGACACTAGCCTCCTCGATTCAACAGATGGAGTGATATTTATTCGCGTCCTAATATCCTAGGAGCCTTGCAGCCACAGCCCTATAGATCATGGTGTGTCTAAACCGTCTTAATGATGAGTCAAACGCTGCCGCCGTGTTTGGGCCGGAGGACCATTTCTGCTGGAGGAGCGTGCTGGGGCTAATTGTTATTCAGCCCTGCATCTCCAGCTCACTTTATTTAGTTTCTGTAGAGGAATTAGCCCCTGATTTGTATCAATTTCATGCCTAGGCCGCCGTTTTCTCAGCTTTGCCCTCTTTGAAGGACAGCTCTTGGCAATCTGACAACTCCAAACTGCATTTCAGCTGAAACTAGCTAAGTCAGATTGAGCGCTCGTAGCTTAATGAACTCTCTGCTGATATTGAGTAGAGCGCAGAGCGTTTCTGCTGCTGCTGCTGCTTTGTTTCTGAGCCTCGGATTCCACCTAGGAATAAGCAAGCGGTTTGCTTCTTCAGCCATATGGCCTCGAGTTTGGTGTCTGTAGTTAAAATACATCTGGTTAGCAAATGTAATTGAGTTCCGCTATTCCCCTCGAGGTGTTTGTTGTGGTGCTTCCCCGCAGTCTTGCCAGCTAAGCTGAATTGGAGCCTATATCAAACTCCCTTGTAGATTCAGGCTTAGTGCTGAGAAAGCAGCCTAGATTTGTGTAACCGCACGATACACTAGCAGAAGAGTCCCATCTGTCGTTTGCATAGCGCTCGCCAAACGTTGATTTTTGATGCCTCGGGTTGTATGTGCAGCGTTTGTCGGGTCTGCAAATGAATGCGCCTTCGTTCTTCTCTTCAGGTGAAATGGAAGGGGAAGGACTTGTTTGAGCTGGTGTGCAGAACCCTGGGACTCAGAGAAACCTGGTTCTTCGGCCTTCAGTACGTCATCAAAGATACCGTGGCGTGGCTCAAGATGGAGAAGAAGGTAAACGAAACAGTACAGTGAAAATGATTAACAGCCTGAAACGAGTCTCTGGTTCAAGGCCTGGGTTGTTGTGGTCCTGGTGACCTTGATGGGCTGCAAATGGGGTAAAAACATTTAGAAAGAAGAGAACGTAATGATTTTCTTGATTTCCAGGTGAAGTTGCTTTAGTTAGAAGTTGTATGTTTAAATTCGTGATTGTGAGATTTAATCAGAGTCACTCAGAGGGGTCTGATTTGAAATGGTGCGTTATTGATATGCTGATAGTAAGAGCCTTTTATTATGCCATATGCCAAATTTGCATCGCTACAGCAGAATATACAGAAGACGGATACAGAACGAGCGGTAGACTAAAGAACAAAATGCAAAATATAAGAAATTACAAACAATAAATAATCTCTATTGTTAAAATACACCAAGAAACTATACAAATTTACATTGAACAGATACAGGGGTTGGACAATGAAACTGAAACACCTGGTTTTAGACCACAATAATTTATTAGTATGGTGTAGGGCCTCCTTTTGCGGCCAATGCAGCGTCAGTTCGTCTTGGGAATGACATATACTGCGTCCTGCACAGTGGTCAGAGGGAGTTTAAGCCATTCTTCTTGCAGGATAGTGGCCAGGTCACTACGTGATGCTGGTGGAGATTCGTCCTTCTTGGTGGTATGCTGACTCTTGATACATCACAAAGACTTGCTGTCTTGGTCACAGATGCGCCAGCAAGACGTGCACCAACAATCTGTGGTATGTCACCAATAATGTTGTGTGCATTGCAGTATTTTGAGCAGAACTGTGCTCTTACCTGCTAACTGAACCTTCACACTCTACTCTTACTGGTGCAATTAATGAAGATTGGCCACCAGGCTGGTCCAATTTAGCCATGAGACCTCCCACACTAAAATGACAGGTGTTTCAGTTTCATTGTCCAACCCCTGTATATGTTACACAGTTACTGAAAGGTATTGCACAGATATTGTATAGATACTGGACAGTCACTGTTCTTCTACACCAGCTACATAAATACAGATGGTATAGGCACTAGAGAGTGCATGACAGTCAGTACAAGATGTGTACAGGTGATGAAGCACAGTAGCAAATGTTGCCCAATAGAGTCACAGTAGTTGCTAAATTTCCTTTGGGATCAATAAAGTCCATCCCTCTATCCCTCCATCCATCCAGTACGTAAATATAAATACAGCTCTGGAAATAAATAAGAGACCACTCCAGTTTCTTCTTAACTCAGCATCTCCACATGTACAGCAGGTTCTTAGTGAGGAACCGAAGGTTGGGTTCTAGCTTTACTGGCAGATACAGTGAACGTCTGGTTCATAAGAACAAGGTCCAGCAGCAAACACACAGGACAACACAGCTACAGACTGGCAGAGGGCCAAACCCACTCTCTACTCACCGTGATGAGCGCCACCTCATTCCAATGTCCCTTACCCACCATAAGATGACCTCGAGTGACCTACAGAGAGACTGGCGAGCGGTGGCTGGGGTGAAGCTCACAGCGAGCATGGTTCTAAAAACAGGCTTCTGGAGGTCATTAGTGATTTTCTAAATACACAGATCTAATACAATATCTGATCTGGAGTTTGGGAAACATGGTTCCAGTAGTGTAGAGAATCAGAACTGAGGAATTCTGGTCCAGCACAAACCCAGAACCTGTACAACTAGAGACACTGATCACTATGAGGTGGTCTCTTATTTTTTCCAGAGCTGCAGATAGATCTGGGTATATATAGTGTATATATAGTGTATCAGAGTAGTGAGCGTCTGTTGCTCTGCTTGGGGCGGTGCCAGTTGTAGAGCCTAACAGCAGTAGGGAGGAAAGAAAGAAAATAGTAACCAGGGTTAAATATGTCATCTTGTGAGCCCAAGTGTGAGTGTTTATGTGGAAGGATGATGATGGTGAGGTTGTGGTAAATCTTAAGTTATTACAGGTACAGTAATGTGTGCACTGCTCTGCTGCACGAATAGCTTTATAAAAATAGTTGAGGGTCAAAACCTGATATCAAAGTGATCGGAAATCAATGTCTCAAGCATCAGGCAATATATCCCTAACCTTTTCCTGTAATAACTTTGTGAGGGAGCTTTGGGCGTTTGGTTAAATCACCGGCAGGAATCCTGGCTTAGTAAGTTTCCTTAGGTGGTCGCATTTCACATCAGACCCCTCTGAATGATTTCGGTCTTAGTGATTAAACTATGCAGGGTTATAGACTCAGCTTGCCTTTTAGGCTACGCAGTGTACTACAGGACATCCCTATGTACATGTTGTTTACGTGTTCCTTCTTCGCCAGTTCCTTCCTGGTGTTTCTGTATTTGATCTTGTATTTCTCTGGAAGGTTCTGGACCAGGAGGTGCCTAAAGAGGAGCCCATTGTGTTGAATTTCCTGGCCAAGTTTTATCCAGAAAGCGTAGAGGAGGAGCTGGTGCAGGACGTTACCCAGCATCTCTTCTTCCTGCAGGTGAGCAACAGCTTACATCGCCACAGTCAGTACGCCATCGGTACAACCACTACACCAGTGTATTTAAATCCTGGAGGCTCCCAACACACCTGGTTCAACCTCATCAGTCAGCTCAGTGTTAAAGCAGGTAGACCGATACAGTGTCCCGGGCTGGGTGCCTCCAGGACCAGGGTTGAGAAACACAGTACTGTACAGTCGATTCAGTGAACTGTCAGCTCATTTTGTTGTTGGAAGTACATTGCTATTATGTACCACATTAAAAATAGCTGCTACAAACCCCATAATAAATCTTTATCTCTGTCTCGGTCCATCGTTCTCCTTCTTCTCTCTCTCCTCCCCATCTTTGCTCAAATTGACACATTTACGACATTTAGCTGACGCTCTCATACAGAGCGACTTACAAGGTTAACGATTACAGGTAGGCCTATGGAGGGTTAGGAGTCTTGCCCAAGGACTCTTATTGGTGTAGCACAGCATAGTCACCCAGACCGGGATTTGAACCCCAGTCTCCCACATGTAGAGATGGCACTCTGGGTCGTGGTGTTACCCGCTGAGCTACACCAACCACTCTCCCACCTCCCTAATATATCAACCTGTAGCGTAGAATCAGCAGGTTCAAACATAAATTCTGTTTCTTAATATGACAAAAAAGGCAAAGATATGATATAGATAAAGAGAAATGTCACGCCAGCTGTACACACCTTTGATGCATAGGTAAGTAATTATGATTATGAGTCAGATGTATATAGTCCTGTTGCTAAAACATTAAAACTAGCATAGCGTTTTAAGCCAACACTTGGACGTTAAAGCCATTATTTTGATTACACTGATTATGATTATGTGATTATTAAGTTATTAAGTTAGCAACGTCTTGGTCCAGCTACATGATTGATTGGTGTATCGGGTTAAGGGTCACTAAAAACCTTCCTGCTTCGTTATAAAGAGAATGTTATGTTGTTGTCCGAAAACCAAACTTTAGAGGGAAAGGCTAAAATGGTTCCTTTTAATGCAAATTAATATAAAGAGAATTTATACCAAGCTGAATTAGAGCATTCCTGTCAGTCTATGTCATGCAAATCATGCATCGTAAAGGACCGCTGCTGTGACTACTGAGGAAGCCAGCACCATTGGTAGACGGCTGCAAGACGCAGGACCGCTACGACGACTGTCCTTAACACTTAACCACTTCACCAAAGACTGCAGTGGTGTCGTGCCAGACTGTCATGGAGTGACTCAGAATGGCAGCGGGTCATCTTCAGTGACGAGTCCCGCTTTAGTCTTGGTGGATACGCCCAACGAATCCGTGTGTGGAGGCACCGTGGTCAGCACCAAGATGAGCAGTTTGTTGTTGTCACACGTCCTGAAGGCCTGGTGTCACCCCACCTCCACCCCTACCGCACCATCTGCAGGAACTGTGTGAGGATATTCAAGTTGCATGGGATGGATTATCACAGGACACCATTAGGAACCTCTACACTCCATGCAGAGATGCCTGACATGTTACGTTATCAAACCTGGCGGCCCGACGCCATAGTGAGAGATAGACTTCTGTATGTGTACCAAAAAAAACAAAAGAACCAAAAGATAAAAAATAAAAATAATAAAATAAATATATATATATATATATATATATATATATATATATATATATATATATATATATATATATATATATATATATATATATATATATATATATATATATCTATATATATGGGTTTTTGTTTCTCAGGCTTATTAATCCTAAAAATAAAACCTAAACGTTGTGTTTTGTATTGTCTGTTTTGCAGATGTCCTTTGCGTGTTGTGGTATTGGATTTTTGCTGTATCACTCGCCCGTATTTAAGATGCTGAAGTATCTATTTTGTAAACCGCACGTCACTCCCCTCTTATTTTCCAATGGCACCTTCCGCATGTTTAGAGTCTAGTGATGATCCAGCTGCCTTTGTTTGCCTCTGAATACTGAAACAGTATCAGTTCAGCTTTCATGCCACCACAGGTAACACACAGTGTGTAATCTGACACTCGTGTTGTTACAGTCAGCTGTCAAAGTGCTCAGCTCAGGTAATTCCAGGTAGATTGAGTGCATGTTTACAGCCGCTCTACATAACTCTCTAAACCGGTTATCTGTTCAGCTCTCACTGCCGGCCCTGTGCATGTCAGAGTTTCAGATTATAGTTGTGGTCAACATGTACATGATCGTGTTCTCTCATAGGCCTTCTCCACCAATGCGGAGCGCGGGTTCCGTCCCAGTTGCCGCACTTGATCTTGAACCGGCACCTTTCTACCAAAGATGAATACGTTCGGAAGCTGCGAAGTTTGTTGCTTATAGTTTCTCAGCACGAACCGTGGCGACATCTACGGGCGTGTCAGTTGTTGAGGAAAGCACAGGCAGCAGTGGTGCCACCCAGTGGTCTGCAGGAAAACCACTTCTACGTCTTCTAATCAGCCGTTCTGGATCCATCCCTGCTTTCTGGATATAAACAAACATCTGGAATAACAGGACAGACGCTTGCTGTTAATCTTTGTGCTCCGCCATCTTGGTCACGACAGTTTACCACCACTGTGCAGCACCCTCTGTTGACGTTGGTGCTGTATCCTTTGACGTTTCTTGGTTCCAGTAAAAGCTGGTGCATCCACAGACTGGTTCGCCAAATATCAGCAAGGTTCTACGAAGCCTGAACAGAATCCCATTCAAGAACCTGTTGGTCTGAAAGGGCTGTCAGTCGGCTGCTGCGTTGAAGTGTTGCTGTCTTAGTGCACACGCACTGAATCTGATCCACTTCCCTAATGGATTTTCTGAAAAGCTGCTTGTTGCTCTACAGAATGGCCGCTCTCATCCTCGCTCCTCCAGCGCAGGAGTAAACATCTCGAGTGGCTTCTAAACACATTTCTGATTTACACTGCACGTTACATGACGAACCCAGTTGCTGGTCTGGGTTTTTTTTTTTACACTCGCCAAGGTTCTCTACGATGAACCGTTTCTCATTAAACCACTGTGAACGACTCTCTTTACATCTCAGTGATTATCTTATTATCTCATGCAGCATTTGGGCCAAACTGTGGGATGTATTAAGTCGCTCCCGTGCTGGAAGCCTGACGAGGTAAAGCATATAGCCTTGGTAGAGGCCACAGAGAAGCTCTGGTTCCTTTTTAATCTGAGGCTGGACTGACTGATCTTCCTCTTGTCTGTTCTCAGAAGCCGAAATCTCTCAGGCTTTCGAGAGGCTTTCAGGCTAACTTTACAATCTGACATCTCCTGCTCTTCTCTTTTCCTCCTACACCTGCGTAAGTCCCCCATCTCCCCTCCCGAATTCTCCTGGCCTCTTAGCTTCTGATAACCTCCACTAAGGGCAGCGTCGCCTTCAAGAGACATTTTTAGAGATGAAGGGAGAGGATGGATTTCTTATTTGTCAGCGAGTCCCTCAGGCTTTCAGATGCATTAGGATGCTGTCGCTTCAAAAGCCGGTCCCACAGGTAATTATAAGTTACACACTTGTGTGGCGATACGTTCAAAAAGCTATATGTGGAAGACTTGTGAGAGTGTAAATTCATCTGGGATGACCTACGCTAACCTTCATCTGTATCTTTTACAGTCATAGCAGCTATAAAGTAGAAGTTGCCCATACTTCAGGTGATATTGTAGAGGGGGTTAGGTATGGGGAGGAATGAGGCACCTAAGAACCCACCTTGCAAGACCTGGTAGACCACCAAAACTGTCCACAACAGATACACAGCAACCGCTCAAGGCCAGACACTGCAAATGAAATTAACTGCTGGCAAACACCATGAAACTTCCCCAGCGGATTACGCAGCATTGAGACCCTTATTTTTTGTATTGCAGATTTTCTGAAAGTTTATGTTTAAATATGCAATTTGTACATTTTTGAACATAAATAAGTCAGGTTTAAAATTCTTGTTTCATTTAGGGGGCCTTTGGGTGTAGCGTTTGCATGTTCTTCCTGTGTCTGCCTGGGTTTGTTCCAAGTACTCAGGTTTTCTCCCACAGCCTAAGGACAATGCAGTCAGAGTGCTGGGACTAAAAGCCGAACTGGCTGACTGACTAATGGGCTAACTGACTGACTAATAACTGACAGACTGACTGTCAAATGGCTGAACTGACTGACTAACTGATTGACTAACGGACACACTGACTAATGGACGAACGAACTGACTAATTAGGAGACTGACTGACCAATAGATGAACTGACTGACGAATTAACTGACTGTTTAACTTGGGGCAAATGGACGAACTGATTGCTAACAGACTGACTGACTAATTGACTGACTGATGGGTAAAGGACTAACTGACTAATGGACAAACTGACTGACTGGCCGGGTGTCGCACGAACTGACTGGCCGAGTGTCGCACGAACTGACTGGCCGGGTGTCGCACGAACTGGCTGACCGAGTGTCGCACGAACTGGCTGACCGAGTGTCGCACGAACTGGCTGACCGAGTGTCGCACGAACTGGCTGACCGAGTGTCGCACGGACTGGCTGACCGAGTGTCGCACGAACTGGCTGACCTGACTGTCGCACGAACTGGCTGACCTGACTGTCGCACGAACTGGCTGACCTGACTGTCGCACGAACTGGCTGACCTGACTGTGTCGCACGAACTGGCTGACCTGACTGTGTCGCACGAGCTGACTGACTAACGGACGAATGCATAGGTCACTTGTACCAAACCAGGCAAAACCCACAAATCCCCATTCTTCCCCAAACTTCACAGCTTTGAAAAGTCAGCAGAAGGATCTGCGACCGTTTTCTCTCTTTCTTATGTCGCAGTGCACTTATCCTATTCTTCTGCCTCAGCATGATCAGCCATGAAGAATCAATGCTGTGCACACAGGGCCCGTGTGTCTCTGAACACGGGGGAATACCTCCCACTGAGAGACTCTCTTTCCTTTGCTGTTCTTCTGTTATTTTTTCAGGAGAGGAAGCATTTGTTAGTCCGGGCTTCCTTATCGATCAGACAGCGCTGGTCAATAATCTATTATGGACAGTACAGAAAGGCCAGAGGAGCATCCAGTTAGGTTCAGGGCTCAAGTGCTGGCTTCACTGTTGTGACAGGTGGTTCTACAAGCCCAGGGAATAGAGTATTGCGCTCTCTGGCCACATATTGCATATGTAAGTACCAGTCCAGGACCTTCACCCACATTAAAGCCCGGCTCTCCAAGACGTCCGTGTCTTAAGAAAGTTTAAGTGGCTTATCGGCACCGTTAAATTCGAGGCTCGAGTCTGACCCGGCAGGTTCAGAATGGTAATGCGTTCGGAAATAGAAGGTAATGAATTCCAGAAGGATGTTAATGAATTCGGACGAAGGCTTTCCAATAGCGCGCGTGTTCTCCCTCACCCCTGCCCTGGTGCTCATCTGCAGGCAGCCGTTTAACCGCTGCGCCTCTGCCTGGGCTGATTCGGTTTGAAAACCCCTTCTCCTGGATCCTGTCTTATCAGGAACGGCCACCCTTCCCCGTGTCCCGCTCTTGGCGCGCTGACTCGTTTTGTAAAGCAGATTGAAAAGCCTGCCGTTGACTCCGAGCCTTTTTGGGCAGCCACCGAGGCTTGAGGTCGCTACTTGATTATTATATCTTTCTTTTTTAAGGATGTGGGAAAGCTATTATGGACACCTTTACAAATGAAGCTATTTAGAGGCACTTAGTGTTGGTTTGGATACAACTCACTTTAAATTAGGACTGGGCAATGCAACAGTACTTTATTCTCATTATGGTGAAATTCTGTCTTTCTGAGGACGGTGTTCGGAGCATGTTCTCTGTTATAAAATGAGCTATTTAGGCCTGTTAACCTGGATTTACTTTTATTTAAATTAGATTAGATTCAACTTTGTCATTGTGCAGAGTACAGGTACAAAGCCAATGAAATGCAGTTAGCATCCAACCAGAAGTGCAAAATACATTATTATTTACATAAAGTACAAAACAGAATGACTTAGAATTTGAGATTATTGTACATGTGGTGGTATATAAATAGATATATAGAATGTAGGTGTACACAGAATGTGAGAAGGGGGTGGTATATAAAATAGAATATAATTTACTATACATATATACAGTAATGAGTGAAATGCAAGATTGCACAGAGCAGCATATGCTGAGCAAGTTGTAACAGTGTAAGCAATAACTACAGATATGAATAGTGCAATATGAACCGAATTGCGAATATAAATAGAACAGGTATGTACAGGTATGAAATAAAAAAAAAAAAAGATGGGCAGAATGAGTAGTGCAAAAGTAATAATGTAATAGTGCAATAATGAGGCTAAAGTGACGGTGTAGAGTTCAGCAGGGTAAGAAAGAAAGATGCTACTGTGCAGTTTGTAAAATATTGAATATAAATCATTGTAGGTGTGTTATTGTTGTTGGTGTGGTACTACAGGTTATATCACAACCTATTATACCAAACACTAAATATCGCAATGCGTATCCTGTATCGTGGAAGTGCCTTGCTGTATTGTGAGAACACTCTTACCATATCGCCCACTCCTGCCTTAAATGGACTTGGTAAGCCAACATATCCTTGGGTTTTGAAATTAGCTTCTTTAGATTAGCCCTGTAGCTAGCATAGCTAACAAGTAATAGAAGAGGGTTAGCATCTTGCAAACTTCATGCCTAAATCATCACATGTTTGCCCTTAAACTGTGTAAAGCCATTATGAGGTCTCTGATATGCTTGATTATGTGGATAGTGGTACCAGACGATCCATTGTTGTCTATGTGTAGCTTATATCAGTAGCAGTAGACGATATGAGTCGATTTATGCAGGTCCGAGACAAATCCTGATTCTTTGGTGTCCGAGCCCAGTTCAGCCTTGTTGCAGGCAGTGCATGGTGCAGATTCATTTACATTTATGGCATTTAGCTGACGCTCTTATCCAGAGCGACTTACAAGGTTAATCATATTACAGGGAGGCCAATGTAGTGTTAGGAGTCTTGCCCAAGGACTCTTATTGGTGTAGTACAGCGTAGTCACCCAGACTGGGATTCGAACCCCGGTCTCCTACATGTGGTGGTGGCTCTCTGGCGGGCAGTGGTGTTATCCGCTGAGCTACACCAACCGATTCACTCCTGTTTGTTTTCATGCGTGATAGTATATCCAACAGAAACCATCCTAAGATCACCAGATGACCACCTGTGACTGAAACGTGAAACATGTTATACCTCCACGAGCACCAATAACAGCTGTGATCGGATTTGGCGTGGAATGGACAGGTCACATAGGCCACATCAATGTTCAGACACTCTTTCATCACAGAATTAGGCAGCCAGATTTGGTGGATGCCTTCTCTGGCATAATTCCGAAGAGAATTCCCTGTAGACTGGGATTTTAGCCACTGCTGGTAGACCTGTATGACCGTACGCTGCTTCCATACACCTGCAGATTCAGCTACTTCCTTCACACTATGGTCTTTGGCCACGCCCACATGCAGTCACTCCTTTTAGCCAATCATTAACATCTGCTCTGGAGCGTTTTCCACACATGGAACGAGACATTCCCTGCACTGTAGCACCTCTTCCCAATCTATGGATCCCGTCACTCTCACACCCCACTGGTATTTATAGCCCCCTCATGCAGTGCCGTCTGCAAGAGCCTGGGGTTACTACCACCTTTAACAGGCAAGGTGGCTCATTTTTTGTTCGGTAAGCTCATGTGACTGGGAAATTGCCTTGAAGCTAAACAAAATATATTTTACATTGTGCATTGCTGAGATTCCTGTTTTGGAGATGATGCTAAATAAGTTAATATTGTAGTAGTCGTACATTAATGAGTACAATATTAGATGTTTGGGCTTTATTCAAGTTTAAACAGCCATTAAGGGGAAGCTATTACTTTATCGGGCAGTATTTCAGAGGAAATTGATGTAGAAGATAATTCACTTGCATACAGAAGGAAAAAACAATGAGGGATAAGAGGGGTTGGACAATAAAACTGAAACACCTGGTTTTAGACCACAGTCATTTATTAGTATGGTGTAGGGCCTCCTTTTGCGGCCAATACAGCGTCAGTTCGTCTTGGGAATGACATATACTGCGTCCTGCACAGTGGTCAGAGGGAGTTTAAGCCATTCTTCTTGCAGGATAGTGACCAGGTCACTAAGTGATGCTGGTGGAGGTTCGTCCTTCTTGGTGGTATGCTGACATTACCCTGGATACCGTGGCTCTTGATACATCGCAAAGACTTGCTGTCTTGGTCACAGATGCGCCAGCAAGACGTGCACCAACAATCTGTCCTCTTTTGAACTCTGGTATGTCCCATAATGCTGTGTGCATTGCAGTATTTTGAGCAGAACTGTGCTCTTACCTGCTAACTGAACCTTCACACTCTGCTCTTACTGGTGCAATGTGCAATTAATGAAGATTGGCCACCAGGCTGGTCCAATTTAGCCATGAGACTCCCGCACTAAAATGACAGGTGTTTCAGTTTCATTGTCCAACCACTGTAGATAGTAAATGGCACTTAAAGTGTTTATCCAAGAGAGGAGGGCGGAAATCAAACTCCCCTCTTGCTTAAGATCTGAACAGAATTCACAAGTTAAGGGCAGACAGTGCAACAAACTTCTATGACTGAACTTTCTGAAGATCTGTTCAGATGGGGAAAAAACCTGATAATGGGGATGAAGACAGGACGAATTAAGAACATGATCTTCGATTTAGTCCCTGAGGCCTCAGTGCAATTCTATTTCATCTGTTTTCTGCTTGTTGTTTTTAATGATGCTGGAAAATGAACTTGTACTTTAATGACTGTTTTGACCGAAATTGGTGTTTTGACTTTTGAACCGTTCTTTACTTCTCGTTTAGTTTAAGCAAGTCTATTTGAGATTCCTTCCACAAGCGTGTGCTGATTGATTAAGATATGCAGGGTACGTTGGTTTTGTGGCTCCAGTCCAAATCTAAGAAGCAGCTTGGGACCACAAACGTGTCTCGGCTGATCAACTGTGTTCACCTTAAGGAGAAATATCTACATTTAATATGGTCTCTTTAAATCTTTTAATATGGACATTTTTTCCTTCATTTTAATTAGGAAATTAATGCAACAGATATTCGGCTGCTGCTTCCAGATGACGTTCTGGCGAACATCGCTTTCCCTCGTGCCTCGGTTTCCAGCTACAGCTTGCTCGTTTGGCAAAGCTGTAGTATTTCCCCAACTAATCTGGCACAAGGTGGTGGCCAGGATTTGGTTTCTCTCAGTACACTCGCTGGCGGACAGCACTGCAGTTTCATTAGTTTGATAGGGTGTAGCATCTTGTCTGCTTTTCGTCTCTAAGGACTCGCGCAGCAAGTCATACCTTCACAGACGTGACTGGTTCACCAATCGTTTGTAAGCCCATCCGTTCGTTCATTCATTCATTCATTCGGGGACGTGGAGTGAGGACACTAATCTGATCTAATAGGCAGTGTTTACTCTGAAGCTCTGTCCCGGTGTTCTGTATCAGAATATAGAGCAGGCTGGTCCCTGCGTACCTGCTTTCCTTCCAAACCCCTACTGGGATCCGCATAAGCAGCCTTCCGGCTACTAGTGTGCCTCGTTCACCTCTGAGACGCTGACTTGTCTCGAGAATATGCTGAAATATTCTGTCTGTGCTCTAAATGATGTCTGGGAGGAGAAATACATGGAGAGGAAAAGCTTGAAGCTTGCTGGTAAGCTCTGCTACACCATATGGTACCATGAGTGTGGATTTTGTAATGGATAATAGGGCTGACCACACACAGTGGAGCCACACACAGTGGAGTCACATTATTATGACCACCGGCTCATATCCGGAGCAAGGACCTGGTAGGTTGTCACAGGTATCTGGAGCCATGCTGACTGCAGTGCATTCCACAGCTGCTGGAGAGTGCCTTGCGGGGAGGTCCATAGAGTGAACACAGCATTCATGGTGGTCCCATAGTTGCAGATGGGTCTGGGGAATCGGGCAGACAGGGTAGTACTTGGAAGACGTGATCATGCTCTTTCAACCATTGTTGGCCCTTTCTAGCCGTGTGACGGTTTGCATCGTCTTGCTGGAAGATCCCATCCGCCCCCCTCATACACCCATGACAGCATATTGCCCACCTTCTATAGCCACCAAGCCAGCTCACGACACAGGACTTCCTTCATGAGCTACTTCGCTGCCGCCGGCGACAGTAGGAAGTGGTCACGATGATGTGACTCGCCTGTGTATCCGTGTTAGGATAGGTTGGTGCACAGAGTTAGACAGTACACGGTCAGATTCACACTCCATCCTCTGGGGGGCACTCATTGCTTTTAGAGGCATAAAGCCCCTGAGGTTGTTACATGGGACGTTGGCAAGGCATGATGACACCGTTGTAGAGGTGCTGTGTTTGAAGTGGACACTAACCACCCTCCTCTGCTGGATTTCATTGGGGACGTTGTTCCAGCTTCCCACTTTTGAAACTTCTGAACGTTTGTGGTACGCTTATGCTCTTCGTCATAGAGGGACAGTGCTTGGACAGGCCTTGTATAGTGGAGGTAAGCTGGTTTCCCCGGTTACACTCATTCACTTTTATTCACTTTATCAGCGTTATGGGTAATATTTATTGAGCTACACATACAGAAGTAGCGTCTCTCAGTATGGGTAATGCAACATGCCAGACGTCTCAGCATGGAGCTGTAGAGGTTCCTAATGGTGTCCTGTGGTAATCCATCCCATGCAGCTTAAATATTCTCACACAGTTCCTGCAGATGGTGCGGTAGAGGTGGAGTGACACTAGCCTTCTGGACGTGTGACAACAAACCGTTCATCTTGGTGCTGACCACGGTGCCTCCACACACATTCACTGGTCGTCTCCACCAAGACTAAAGCGGGACTCGTCATTGTCGATGACCCGCTGCCATTCTGAGTCACTCCATGACAGTCTGGCACCACACCATTGCAGTCTTTGGAGACATTGATGTGGCAGCTGTCTGCCAATGGTGCTGACATTAACAGGATGACTCATGGAGGGAATCGCTGCTTGCTAAAGGTCTGCAGTCGTGGTTGTTTGTGGTGTCAGTCAGGTACAGAGATCAAATCGGTCACATGTGCGGCTGAGCGTGAAACTTGAATCATTAGCATGTCTCATATCAAACCTACCCACCAAGTTTAAGGTTGGTTGGTTGGTTGGTTGGTTGGTTGGTTGGTTGGTTGGTTGGTTGGTTGGTTAGTTAGTTAGTTAGTTAGTTAGTTAGTTAGTTAGTTAGTTAGTTAGTTAGTTAGTTAGTTAGTTAGTTAGTTAGTTAGTTAGTTAGTTAGTTAGTTAGTTAGTTAGTTAGTTAACTAACTGTGAGTGTAGTTTAAGTCCCTGTATACAAATGAGTACACATGTTTAAACAGGGACTCTGTACCTGCAATTTCAACAACTTCAGGTGTGTCCAGAACAGCCTTGGCCTACCTTTTCTCTTTGTCATAGAGGGACAGTGCTTGGACTGGCTTGTATAGTGGAGGTAAGCTGGTTTGCTGACTATCAGCGTTAAACCCTGATACAGTAACCATAATTAGTCGTTAAGGCCTAAGATCTGTGCCTCGGGTTGCAGAGATATCTAGTGAATCAGCACGCTGACCAGCTAGCCCTGCTGACTTGTCCTGTCTTGTAATACCACTTTATACCTCAAGAGGCGATAATGAGCCACTGCACTGTGACCTAACATATTTGAATAGGTGCAGATCCCAGTTAGATCATTTAGAGGCAGGTAGCTATTGAAAGGAACAGTAAACACAACCATGGCTGAAGCTCTTGGCGAGCGACCACTGCTGCCAGCCGCTCTCGGCAGGAAACCACCATCACCACGATGTTTGGAGTATGAATTTGACAGGTTGAATCATCTTACAGACTTCTCCTTTAAACGGGAGGAAGAGTAGAGGTGGGTGGTACGGCTGAAACGTGGTTTACCTACATGACCCATAAAACCATTTTCCTATCCTGAGTCGGCGGCAGTTTGGGAAATGCCTCGGAGTGCTTTTCTGCTTCCTTATGACTCACTGCTCTCTCTGTTTCCTGAATGCCTGCAGGTCAAGAAGAAGATCCTGGAGGAGGAGGTCTACTGTCCTCCCGAGGCTTCAGTGTTGCTGGCCTCGTATGCCGTCCAGGCTAAGGTCAGTAATGCATCTGCCTTAAACCTCTCGCGCTCTCCTTCCCCGCTCTCTCTCTCCCTCTCGCGCTTTCTGACAGATGCCAGTTTTATCTTAGCCACCTGACGTCTTTCCAAGGTCTGTGTTCCTCCTCTCCAGTGTCCACTGTGGACTGGAGTGAGTGTTTCTCAGCAGGTGTTGGTCTGATTGACAGCTGAAGAGCTCCAGAGGCAGCCGCTTTATCTCAAAGCCTTGACTAACTGCGAGCGCGTCACCTTGTGCCAATTTACAGCTTTCGCTCTCTCTCTCTCTCTCTCTCTCTCTCTCTCTCTCTCTCTCTCTCTCTCTCTCTCTCTCTCTCTATTCTCTCTCTCTCTCTCTCTCTCTATTCTCTCTCTCTCTCTCTCTCTCTCTCTCTCTCTCTCTCTCTCTCTCTCTCTCTCTCCCCCTCTCTCTCTCTCATTCTCTCTCTCTCTCTCTCTCTCTCTCTCTCTCTCTCTCTCTCTCCCACTCTCTCTCTCTCTCTCTCTCTCTCTCTCTCTCTCTATTCTCTCTCTCTCTCTCTCTCTCTCTCTCTCTATTCTCTCTCTCTATTCTCTCTATTCTCTCTCTCTATTCTCTCTCTCTATTCTCTCTATTCTCTCTCTCTATTCTCTCTATCTCTATTCTCTCTATCTCTATTCTCTCTCTCTCATTTTCTCTCTCTATTCTCTCTCTATTCTCTCTCTATTCTCCCTCTCTCACTCATTCTCTCATGATTTTTTTCTTTTTCTCTTTTTTTCCATTTTCTCTCTCTTCCTTGCTTCATTTATTTCCTTTACATTCTGTTCTCTTTTCCCATTCTCTCTGTTTTCTATTTTCTTCTCTCCTTATCTCTCTTTTCTATAACTCCATCACTATTTTCATTTTTTAAAACACGTTCCTTTACTCAGTTCTTTCTCTCTCTCTCTCGCTCTCTCTCACTCTCTCTCGCGCACTCTCTCTCCAGCACTCTCGCCCTCACTCTCTCTCACTCACTCTTTCTCGCTCTCTCTCGCCCTCGCTCTCACTCTCTCTCTCACTCTCACTCTCTCTCTCTCACTCACACTCTCTGGCCCTCACTCTCTGGCCCTCACTCTCTGGCCCTCTCACTCTTACTCACTCTCTCTCTCTCTCTGAGGTTTTTTTTTCGTTGGTTAAAGCAATTTGTGCTGTTCACTCAGCTAGAAGGTTGTTAGACAGAAGTGGGGGAGGAGGGACGGAGACAGAGGTTGTGCGTTGGGGGTTCTCTGCTGCTGAAGAGTAACTTGTGACTGACTATCAGTTTGCAATTAGATTTGGTCCAGCAGCAGAGCTGTGTAAGCTACTGATTTATTAGAGGAGGTGATGAGGTGAGGAGGCGCAGGGCTTGACGGACAGGCCCTGTCTGTCTGTTTACCTGTTTAGTGGTGTAAACAGCATGGCTGCCCCTGTCCATCTCGCACCTATAATCACACACCAGCCACGAGGTAGTAGTGGACTGATGGATGGCAGCGAGGACTGAGATAGCGGGTGGGGATGGAGAGAGGAGAGGAGAGGTGGAGGGCAAGCAGACAGCAGATAGGAGCTGAGTAATAGGAGGAGGAGGGAAAGGACAGAGATAAGTTGAAGACGGAATGGAAAGAGAGACATCAGCTGAGAGCGGTTGTCCTCTGCACGGTCTGTGTGGGTGGGTTTAGGCAGCGCTGGTTGATTTACGCCGTGTTTATTTTACCTGCTGAGTGACAGTAAGTAAATACGTCCTTCAGAGCTGAGCAGCTTACACGCCACTCTTCTCTCCTTCTGTGGCGAGTACAGAGTACGCAGTACAGAGTACAGAGTACGCAGTACAGGGTACAGAGTACGCAGTACAGAGTAGAGAGTACAGAGTACGCAGTACAGAGTACACAGTACACAGTATGGAGTATGAAGTACACAGTACACAGTATGGAGTATGAAGTACACAGTACACAGTATGGAGTACACAGTATGGAGTACACAGTATGGAGTACACAGTATGGAGTACACAGTACGGAGTATGGAGTACACAGTATGGAGTACACAGTATGGAGTACACAGTATGGAGTACACAGTATGGAGTATGGAGTACACAGTATGGAGTACACAGTATGGAGTATGGAGTACACAGTATGGAGTACACAGTATGGAGTATGGAGTACACAGTACAGAGTTTAACGGGCTGATGTTCAGGGAGCCTGTAATACTGGCGGATGAGGACTGACCTGGATCCTTTAACAGCTGTTATAATACACAGTCCACACAGAGCTCTTCTTCCTTCCTTATTTCCTTCCTTGTGTTCTGTTCTTTTTTTCTTCTTTTTTTCTTCACTTCCTTCCTTACTTCCTTTAAAAATTCAAGCAGCACTGTTTTCACCTTCTTTCTTTTCCTTCCTTATTTCCTTCTTTCCTTTCACAACTACAGCATTTTTCCTTCTTTCTTTTTTTTTCTTTCTTTTTTCTCTTTTCTTTCTTTCTTCTTTTTCTTTTGTTCTTTTTTCTTTCTTTCTTTTTCTTTCTTTTTCTTTTTTTTTCTTTTCTTCTTTCTGTCTTTCTTCTTTTTCCTCCTGTCTGTCTTTCTTCTTTTTCTTTCTTTCTTTCTTCTTTTTCTTTTTTTCTTCTTTTTCTTTTTTTCTTTCTTCTCTTTCTTTCTTTCTTTCTTCTTTTTCTTTCTTTTTCTTTCTTTCTTCTTTTTCTTTCTTTTTCTTTCTTTCTTTCTTTCTTTCTTTCTTCTTTTTCTTTCTTTCTTTCTTTCTTCTTTTTCTTTCTTTCTTTCTTTCTTCTTTTTCTTTCTTTCTGTCTTTCTTTCTTTCTTTCTGTCTTTCTGTCTTTCTTTCTTTCTTTCTGTCTTTCTTTCTTTCATTCTTTCATTCTGGAACCTCTTTCATCAACAGTAGTTATATAATTATAAAATAAGGGGAAAAAATTACTTACTCAATAATGTAATGTATATGAGTGTAACTGAAGGCTGAATACAGCCACACTCCCTCTGTGTATCAGTGATCTCCCTGTCAGAAGTACACCGAGTCTTGTACAGTCCTAAGTAGTGTTAATATTGTCACTGTGGTGGAGCTACAGAATGTTAGGATGTTGTTACCTGTTATAAGGTTTGTTTATAAAAGGCTCTTCTCATGCTGAAGGTTGGATTTGTATACGTTTTGCATGTTTCTGTTTTACACATGCAGGTGTTTGGATATACCTGCTCAGCCTGTATAGCTGTCACACTGTCAAAGGTGGTGCATGACATTTTGACCTTTTACACTACCTGCACACCGTTAGCAGTGATATTGCTCAGCATTGCCTGTGCAGCGGGCAATGAATCACTGGTGGGCGTGTCCACCAGCAGACAGGCAGCCTGACTAAATTGCATCGCCCAGAGAACCACATTTTTAAAGGAACCGCGACCGGTATTAATAAATACTGTACGTAGGTTTTATTCAAGAATTATTCACAACCCTGATGTAACCCTATACATCAAGAAATGACCCTGACCTAATGACCATGGCTAACCAAGCTATATGTTCTAGTTTAATATACAAAAACCAACTTCAGCTCAGCTGAGACGCCAACAGTTACTAAAACTTTATTCCAAGTTATTCTTTAAAAGAAGAGCTACACGCAGAAGGAGGTGTGGGAATGAGGTGCTGTTGGGAAGGAAGATAGAGGTCACCAGGATCAATAACTGATGACACATTTAGACTGATATGGGGAATATTTATTGAGCTACACATACAGAAGTCTGTCTCTCAGTATGGGTAATGCAACAATCCTGACGTCTTGGCATGGAGTGTAGAGGTTCTTAATGGTGTCCTGTGATAATCCATCCTATGCAGCGTAAATATTCTCACACAGTTCCCGCAGTTGGTGCGGTAGAGGTGGAGGTGGAGTGACACCAGGATTTCTGGTCGTGTGACACGTGGCAACAAACCGTTCATCTTGGTGCTGACCACGGTGCCTCCACACACAGATTCGTTGGCCGCCTCCGCCAAGACTAAAGCGGGACTCGTCACTGAAGATGACCCGCTGCCATTCTGAGTCACTCCATGACAGTCTGGCACGACACCATTGCAGTCTTTGGAGACATTGATGTGGCAGCTGTCTGCCAATGGTGCTGACACTAACCGGATGACTCATGGAGGGAATCGCTGCTTGCTAAAGGTCTGCAGTCGTGGTTGTTTGTGGCGTCAGTCAGGTACAGAGATCAAATCGGTCACATGTGCGGCTGAGCGTGAAACTTGAATCATTAGCATGTCTCATATCAAACCTACCCACCAAGTTTAATTCCAGTTAGTTGGTTGGTTGGTTGGTTGGTTGGTTAGTTGGTTGTGCAACTGTGAGTGTAATTTAAGTCCCTGTATGCAAATGAGTACACATGCTTAAAAAACAGGGACTCTGAACCTGCAGTTTCAACAAAGTTGCAGCTTTCCCTGCATAAAGGTAAAAATAAAGTTAATTAGCTGAAGAAATTTGCAATATTTCCTTCGGGATCAATAAAGTGTCTGTCTGTCTGTCTGTCTGTCTGTCTATCCCTCTATCTATCCATCTATCCATCCATCCATCCATCCGAACTAGACAATACAAACTAGAGCCTAATCTATAATCCGGTATGGCTATGGAGAGAGAGAGAGAGCGAAGAGGGGGAAAGCAGGATGAAAATGATTATGCAGATGTTATGCAGATAGTTCTCCATTATTTACCACTGTGTGATTGACTGCTGCTCTGGTGTCTTGTCTCCTGCCTTTAGTATGGCGATTATGACCCAAATGTCCATAAACCAGGCTTTCTGGCCCAGGAGGAGCTTTTACCAAAGAGGGTGAGTGAAATTCATTGACTGCTAAGCTCTTCTCCTGTGATTTGATTATGACTAACCCAGTTCTGATGTGCTGCAAATGTAGTCTGTTACATTTTCCAGTGATTGCCACGAGGACCACGGCACCTGCGTTTCGTTATTGGGTTATTCCATAACAGCTCAGCACATCATGGATGTGCATGGAAAACCGTCAATTTATATTTAATGCATGCAAGCATGCAAAGTTTCAAGCCCCCACACGGTTTTTCGTCAGCAGTATTCAAAGTTTGCCCGTGTCAGAGAACTGCTCACTGAATGCTAATGTCTGAATGGACTGGGCAGAATTAACTGGAGGCAACCGCAAGACAACGAATAATATTTCATCTTAAATCAGCTGATTTCATGGTAATAAATTCATGCAGAAGGTTAATTTATTCAGATTTATTGGAGGATGAGCTTCTGCACGCTTTTATCTTTGCAATTCAATCTTTAATTCATTTTTCAACCTTTTTTGTCTTCGGAAAATTTCCACATTTCTATTAAACCAATAAATAACTTATTTCAGGAGACAGTTTTGGCTTTTTTTTTTTTTTTTTAAAGAGCTAAGAATGTTATCAGAAGGGATTAATCCCACTTGACTGCCAACATTTTCCTGAATAAGGACAGTTGCATCTCAATGACATGCTAATTAAACTATAGATATGCTAGTTTAGCATTCAGAGTACTTAGCATAGCAGAGCATAATTTCTTTAGGCAGATTTGCCATCAAATGCATTTATTCCACAGTGTAAGTTATCTGTGATGTCTACACAGAAGGTATGTGATTTGGTCAGGCTGAAAAACACCCAGCTGCGGTTTTACACGCCCAATTACACCCTATGATTTGGCCCTAGAATGAAGCAAGCTGTCTTCCCCGTTTTTGTTGAGCTCATGTATAATTAGATGAGCTCTGCTCTGATTTGTACTGTGTTGATCACACAGAAGGGACATGTCGAATTGGACACAGGCAGGACAACAAAATGAACCTCAGTCCTCATACTATTGAGTTAGCTATGCTAGTTACTTGGAGCTAATGCTAGTAGCTAATGTTACCTATACTAGCGACTAGCTCTCAATCTGGACGTCAACACAGGGAATTAAAGATGTTCCTCGCCATGAAAGTCTCAGTTTAAGAGGATCTGCTTCAACCAGCAAACACTGATGCCTTCACACAGCATGGCTGCTACTTATAGGCTGCTGTTGGGGTTGTGATGCTAATAAAGATGGAGCTGCTCCCCTCGTCAGTCTCTTCAAGGCCAAACGCTGAGCCAAGCTGCTCCATATCGTCCAAGAGATTGAGAAACTGTTCCGAGTGGCATGCAGTGCGAACTAACCACTTTAGATTGAGAAGTTCCAGGATCATGTTCCAAAGATTGGGGAGCTGCCCACATTCTCATTCAGCGGCTTGTTTTGAAAATGCTCTGTACCACCTTAAATGGTGCTGCGATTGCATTCTGACACCTGTACAAGCTGTAGCATTTAAGGTGGAACAGAACATAAAAATGGACAACCGCTATTGCCTGCTGACAGTTCGGTTGAACAGAAAGAGTATGATGACCTCTCTGTCAAAGACCATTGTTTTGTTGGCCTAGAACAGGGTTGCTCAACCAGTGGGGCATGAAGCACCCTCTAGTGGTCTGTGGGCCCGTACTTAGATTAAGGTAGGAGTTTATAGTGGGCTGTAAACAGCATATATAATCTTATTAGCGTTACATGAAGAATATAAATATTAATGTACACATGCACACAGGAAACTAGGATCCCATATACTCCCCCGGGGCATGGAGAGGGCCATCCGTTGACTACAGAATGGGGGCCAAATAGGTGGCACTGATAAAAAAGCCCCTAGCCAACCCTAGAAATGTCAGTATGAATACCACTGCCAAAGCTGTAAACAAGACAAATACTAATAATGTGGTGAACAGAATTACTGTACTCATAGGTCGAATGCCAGTCATGCTAATGCAGACATTCCCAATATCCCTACCACGGCCACGTCCTACAACACTGAGACTGTGTCTGTCACCAGACCCATTCATAAACATCGATTCAACGACTCAACCGTTCCAACAATCTTATTATAAGTTAATCTGCCGTATTGGCAGTGCTAGCCGCTCTCGTATTAAACTTGGTCTACTCTGGCACCCTGTATCTCTCTGCTATGTCTCACTGAGGCGTGGGTCAAACAGGGTGAATATGTAGCTCTACGTGAATCTACCCCACCAGGGTTCAATTATCACAACCCACGTATCAATGGTAGTGGAGGTGTAGCTATGATCTATCATTCTGACACAGGCCTCACTCAAACTGCAGGCCATGAAGCTAATGCTTTGGAGGTCAAAAGTATTAGAGTAGCCAGCCCCTGTCCTGCATCTACATCCACTAGCTTTATATCATCTACAATAACTCATCCACCAGGTCCCCCGGGTCCCCTCGGGTCCTTATTCTGATTTCTTACAGAGTTTGCAGAATTTCTAACAAGTACAGCTCCCTCTGCGGATAAGGCTGTTATAGTCGGAGACTTGAACATTCATTCTGAGAATAACCAAGACGCTTTAAAAATTAAAAGATGCTCAGATGCCGAGGCCATACTCACCAGTCTAACCATGCCTAAGGTTTAGTATCATCACAGGGAATGAGGGTAGAAACCTTTCTCCCAGAGTGATTGCATCTCGGATCATCATTTAATAATTATATACGTCGTTCTAGATAGATAGATAGATAGATAGATAGATAGATAGATAGATAGATAATTCAAGGTTATAATGATTATAATGTTAATAAGATTATAATGTTCGCATGCTGTCCCACTACCAACATAAGAAATATCGCTGAGTCTGCTATAGATGCCCTTATAAATAGCCTACCAGATCTATCAAACATTCCTTACCACCGCTATTGGGCCTCGATGAGCTTGAAAGTAACACAATGAACCTACTCCTACACTAAAACTAAAAGCTTGTAGTCTGGAAAGTAAATGGCGTATATCAATACATTGCTCTTCAACCAAGTTTGGGTGGTGGGCCGCTATGACTGAGAACCCCTGAGCCAGAATGTATGCTGGTCTATGTAAATTCTGTTAGGGTTTCTATGCAGGAGTTCAGGATTGTAGTACCGGCCTGTTTTGCCGTCCCCTGTAAATGCTGGATTTGTATTTGATGGAGAGACGGTGTTTGAGGTTGACGGTATGTGAGTTCTATGTACCCAACTGTCCTTATGCAGCTATGCCAATGTAAATACCGTTTCCCTTCTGTGGCACCTTTAAATCGAAGCTCTGTCATGCACTGTCAGGCCGTGGGTAAGTTGCCGAGTGCAACCCTCCTGCGGAAAGCCGCCTTTCGTATTGCATTAGGAGGGTGCGGTTTGACTGCACCTAGATAAGCAGGGCCAGGGAAAAGGCGAAAGAGTTGCAGGTCAGGCTTTACTCTTGGCTCACTCTGACTCGGTCTCTCTGGTGTCCAGGTGATTAATCTCTATCAGATGACTGCTGAAATGTGGGAGGAGAGAATCACGGTCTGTTACGCTGAGCATCGAGGCAGGACCAGGTATCTCACTCACTCACACACTCCCCCACACGTTTCTTCTCAGGCTGTGATGTAAGGTCATACGTACATGATTATATTTATGTGCTGTATTTAACATACCGGAGAACGCATTCACTGTGCACCAGCTCTGCTTACCTCATAGGTGCACTTACAGACAGGTACAGACTGGAGTCCATCTGTTTCTCTGTATACTGTATTACCCTGTTCTTCAATGGCTAGGACCCCCACAGGACCACCACAGAGCAGGTATGATGTGGGTTGGTGGATCATTCTCAGTGACACTGACGTGGTGCGTTAGTGTGTGTGGTTCTGGTGTGAGTGGATCAGACACAGCAGTGCTGCTGGACACCTCAGTGTCACTGCTGGACTGAGCATCGTCCACCAAGCAAACCTATCCAGCCAGCAGCGTCCCATGGGCAGCGTCCTGTGGGCAGCGTCCTGTGGGCAGCGTCCTGTGGGCAGCCTCCTGAGGGCAGCCTCCTGTGGGCAGCCTCCTGTGGGCAGCCTCCTGTGGGCAGCCTCCTGTGGGCAGCCTCCTGAGGGCAGCGTCCTGAGGGCAGCGTCCTGAGGGCAGCGTCCTGTGTCCACTGATGAAGGACTAGAGGATGACCAGCACTGCACTGTGCAGCAGCAGATGAGCTATCGTCTCTGACTGTCCATCTACAAGGTGGACCAGCAAGGTAGGAGTGTCTAATAGAGTGGACAGTGAGTGGACACAGTGTCTAAACACTCCAGCAGCCCTGCTGTGTCTGATCCACTCACACCAGCACCACACACACTAACCACACCACCACCACGTCAGTGTCACTGCAGTGCTGAGAATGATCCACCACCCACATCGTACCTGCTCTGTGGTGGTCCTGTGGGGGTCCTGACCATTGAAGAACAGGGTGAAAGAGTACACAGAGAAACAGATTTTGTCTTGTTAGTTTAACAAACAGGAAGTCTGGTCCATTTTGTACTGAGTAAATGAATACACACATGTGCTTTGATATTTTGACAGTTGCTGGTGTGAACTCCTAAACAATTTATACTCTGGATCGGAGAAGCCGGTCCTCCGAATCTCTTCCTGTAGCCTCGGATCCACTTTGCATGCACGCAGCGTATTCCGTCTTTATTCTGCTACATAAAGAAGCGAAGTGGCGCAGTGCAGCATTCTGCTCCTTTAGACTTCACTGACACATGCATGCACGCTGCTTGGCTTGGTATCACATCAAAAGCTCAGCGCTGTACGAGGCAGGAGGCAAGCTAATGACTCCTCTAAATATGCGGATGTGATTCTGTAAGCTGACCCAGAATCAGCAAAACACCCAAAACTGTTTATCTCTCCACACTCCACTAAAGAGAGAATGAGAGGGAGCGTGTGTGGGGTTCCTCTCCCCTCCTTCCTGGTGCAGTTTATGACCTCAGAAGTTGGGCGAGTGGAATTTATCTCTGTGACTCTTTCATTTTAAGTTCCTCCGCTCCGCAACTTGCATTGTCCTCATTAAGGGCTTTTGGAGGAGAGTAGATTGTAAATCCATGCTTAATCTCTCTCTCTTTCTCTCTCTCTCTCTCTCTCGCTCTCGTGCTCTCGCTCTCGCTCTCTCTCTCTCTCTTGCGCTCTCTCTCTCTTGCGCTCTCTCTCTCTCTCTCTCTCTCGCTCTCTCTCTCGCTCTCTCTCTTGCTCTCTCTCTCTCGCGCTCTCTCTCTCGCTCTCTCTCTCTCGCTCTCTCTCTCTCTCGCTCTCTCTCTCTTGCGCTCTCTCTCTCTTGCGCTCTCTCTCTCTCGCTCTCTCTCTCGCTCTCTCTCTCGCTCTCTCTCTTGCTCTTGCTCTCTTTTTCGATCTCTCGCTATCTATCGCTCTCGCTCTCTCTCGCTCTTTCTCTCTCGCTCTCTCTCTTTCTCTCTCTCTCACTTTCTCTCTCGCTCTCTCACTCTCTCTCTCTCTCTCTCTCGCTCCCTCTCTCTTTCGCTCTTGCGCTCTTTCTCTCTCTCTCTTTCTCGCTTTCTCTCTCTCTCTCTCTCACGCTCTCTGTCTCTATCCTGCTCTCTCTCCTGCTCTCTTGCTCACTCTTTCTCGCTCTCGCTCTCTCTCTCTCGCTTTCTCTCTCTCTCGCTCTTTTGCTCTCGCTCTCTCTCTCTCTCTCGCGCTCTCTCGCTCTCTCTCATTTTCGCTCTTACGCTCGCTCTCTCTCTCTCGCTCTTTCTCTCTCTCTCTCCTGCTCTCTCTCCTGCTCTCTTGCTCACTCTCGCTCTTTCTCGCTCTCGCTCTCTCTCTCACTCGCTCTCTCTCCTGCTCTCTTGCTCACTCCTGCGCTCTCTCTCTCTCTCTCTCTCTCTCTCTCTCTCTCTCTCTCCCCCTCTTGCCCTCACACTCACTCACTCTCTCTTGCTTTTGCACTCTTTCTCTCTCACTCTCACACATTACTGTCTCTCTTTTAACCTTGCGCTCTCTCTGTTCTCTCTCTTTTCTCTCCCCTCCCTCTCTGTCTTCTGCTCCTTCTGTCTCTTGCTCTCACTCCTACTCTCTTGCTGTCTCTTTCTCACTGTCCCCCCCCCCCCCACTCACTCCCACTCACTCACTCACTCACTCTCTTGATCTCATGTACTTTCTCTCTCTCGCTCCGACACACGGCTGTCTCTCTCCTGCTGTTACCACCTCCCTCTCTCTCTCTTTCCCTTGCTCACGCTCTCTCACACTTTCATTCATGTTTCCTTTTCTCTTTTTTTTGTCTCCCCCTCCCCCTGTCCTTCCTCTGTTTGTTACAGGGATGAAGCTGAGATGGAGTATTTAAAAATAGCCCAGGATCTGGAGATGTATGGGGTCAATTACTTTTTCATTAGGGTAAGATTCGAATGTGCTACTGATGTGCTGCTGTAAGCCGGTATAACGATCTCCCTGTGGATTCCCTCAGGATTTGTGTGGTATGGTCATTACTACTTAACTCCGGGACGAGCAGCCTCTATTAACGCTGACCTAATCTCCACTACTTTCAATCATTACGCACTCCAGTACCTCACGGTACATGTGGGAGAAATCTGTAACCCTGCCATGGAGAGCAGACCCCTCCTGCTCCGTCCTGGTAGCCCGATATTCAGGGCGTTTGTCAGGCTGTAGTTCCTGGACTTGCATGGCTGCTGTGACCTCTGTGCTTTATAAATCTCTATACCGTTAAAGTTATTTGATATTGCCTGGCAGTAAACTTGTTTTTATCGACTGTTGATTTATTTTTTGAAGAATAAAAAGGGAACAGATTTGCTGCTGGGTGTTGATGCCCTGGGCCTGCACATTTACGACCCAGAAAACAAGCTAACACCCAAAATCTCCTTCCCCTGGAACGAGATCCGGAACATCTCCTACAGCGACAAAGAGGTGCGTTTGTATTACGTCTAATACTTATAAAAGTCAGAAACTCAGACTTTCAATTAGTCAATCAGCAATTTCACAACCATTAAGTCATTAAAGTGCCCTTAAATTAAATCACAAAATAATTATCCCTGTTGATTAATAAATTGTTGGATATTTTTAATCTGTGATTGTGGTGCACAAAGAATGACCTCAGACGAAAGAGGAGGGTCCTTCGACCCAAACACTTAGTAAGAACGCCAGAATCTGAGTGTGCACAATTATGCCAATGGTAGTTGACCCTGCCTTTTTCTTGCATGGCCCTGTGCTCTACGTCTCTATGTGCGTTGCAGACTGAGCGGATTGAAACAAGGCAGAGCATAAACCAAAAATAAGCCACCATGTGACATTTAATAAAAAGAAATACTCAAAAAAAAATTTTTTATCACTCATCAGTCGGCATCAGTCACTCAGTTTCACTCACTCAGAGAGTCTTTATCTTCCACGCTTACCTCAGTGTGGCCACAGTGAGCCAGCACTCTTCAAGCATTCTTGTACGACAGTGAGGCTTCTAGAGCTAACGCCTAGCGATCCAGCTGACCGACCACACCGCCCAGCCCGCTGGGGTTGCTGTGTGGTGCGAGTGCTGAAGCAGCAAAGGTGGAGGAACAAGACCTTCTCTCTCTCTCCATTTCAATTAGGTGCTCATGCTGCCCTCGACAAGAGCCAGCTGACTATCGCTTTGGGCACAGATGCTAGGCTTGTGCTACACCTTTGTCTTAAAAAAAAAAAAAGATCTCTTACAATGTCCAGCTTCATGATGCATGGAGGAGTGGGTTATTGAGGCTGTCGCCTTTTTCCAAAAGTTCCAATAAGACCAGACACAGCCATAAATGATCATTTGCCTGTAGTCCACATTGGGCAATGTTCTCAGTGTCCGCAACATGTACTCCAGCCGCAAACAGCATCATAACCGCGACGCAAAGCCTGGAAATTCATGGCAGGTGAAATATGTGGAAGGCTATGATCAAACTGCTACCACAGCATTTACAAACAGAGGATACAGCGTTCAGGAAAGAACAGTTCTGGATCAGTATCAGCTGACGTTCAAGGTTTTAGTGTCATTGTCAGTATCATGAAAGCAAGCGTCCCATCAGGCCCCCACTGTGTAGGGCTCGGGTCTCCTCCTTTGCTCAGTTGAGCTTCAAACATTATGAATATGCATCTGTCATAACTATATAAATGCAGAACCCTTTGAACACTTCATTTAGATTAATGCCTCGCTCACCCTATGAAGTGTACAGCTCGTGGGATGGCGAGAGTATCCTCCTGTGTTTTGTGTGTATCTGTATGTTTGCAGTTTGCTATTAAGCCCCTGGATAAGAAAGCAGATGTCTTCAAATTCAACTCCTCAAGACTCCGGGTTAATAAGCTGGTGAGTACCTAACGGCGCGCTTTTTCGTTTAGGCTGATTGATGCCGAGTTGTTTACTATGAAAGCTTGTGGGGGGGTTGCAGGACGTAGATTAAAGCTAAACCTGGACCGCATTTCAAAGTTGGAGCTATTGGCCATTGAAACTCATGTTCAGAACTTCAACGTCTGGCTGAATCTGTGTATCGGAAGGTTGCCCAGAATGGACCGCCTTGAGCCAAGTGGCATGAGAAGAGTTAACTTGTGTGGCATTGTGATTTGCATATTAGCATCTCTTTTTGCAACATAATACAGGCTGTGGATGGGGCTTGAATCTGTGATGGCAATTTCAATTCGGGAAATAAATAGAGACTCCCTCAAAGGAGGGGAAACGCTCTGAAGCCCTGAAACCGTCGAGACGTTGTGTATTTAAATGTAATTGTTTTCTCAGAAACTTGCCTGTGTTAATTGATCTTTCATCCGGCACCGCAGTCTTGTTTTGATGAAAGCTTAAAGCCTTTCTTTTTTCGTTATCAAAGCTGTGTTACGTCGTGGTACAGAAACCACAACGAATAAGGCATGATGAAATGGGCAGCGCTAGCTGTAACTCCTGCCTGCTCTTCTGATGCAGATTCTACAGCTGTGCATCGGGAACCATGACCTGTTCATGAGAAGACGCAGAGTGGACTCTCTGGAGGTCCAACAGATGAAGGCACAGGCTCGAGAGGAAAAGGCTCGCAAGCAGGTGAGAGAGTGAAGGAAAAGGAGAGGGAGAAGGAGAGGGAGAGGGAAAAGGAGAGGGAAAAGGAGAGGGAAAAGGAGAGGGAGAAGGAGAGGGTGAGGGAAAAGGAGAGGGAGAAGGAGAGGGTGAGGGAAAAGGAGAGGGAGAAGGAGAGGGTGAGGGAGGGGGAGAAGGAGAGGGAGAGGGTGAGGGAAAAGGAGAGGGAGAGGGAGAAGGAGAGGGTGAGGGAGGAGGAGAAGGAGAGGGTGAGGGAAAGGGAGAAGGAGAGGGTGGGGGAGAAGGAGAGGGTGGGGGAGAAGGAGAGGGAGAGGGAAAAGGGAGAGGGAGCGGGAAAAGGACCGGGTGGGGGAGAAGGAGAGGGAGAGGGAAAAGGGACAAGGAGAGGGTGAGGGAGGGGGAGAAGGAGAGGGTGAGGGAGGGGGAGAAGGAGAGGGTGAGGGAGGGGGAGAAGGAGAGGGAGAGGGAAAAGGGAGAAGGAGAGGGAAAAGGGAGAGGGAGGGGGAGAAGGAGAGGGTGGGGGAGAAGGAGAGGGAGAGGGAAAAGGGAGAAGGAGAGGGAGAGGGAAAAGGGAGAAGGAGAGGGAAAAGGGAGAGGGAGGGGGAGAAGGAGAGGGAGAGGGAAAAGGGAGAAGGAGAGGGAGAGGGAAAAGGGAGAAGGAGAGGGAGAGGGAAAAGGGAGAAGGAGAGGGAGAGGGAGAGGGAAAAGGAGAGGGAGAGGGAAAAGGAGAGGGTGAGGGAGGGGGATAAGGAGATGGTGAGGGAGGGGGAGTAGGAGAGGGTGGGGGAGAAGGAGAGGGAGAGGGAAAAGGGAGAGGGAGGGGGAGAAGGAGAGGGTGGGGGAGAAGGAGAGGGAGAAGGAAAAAGGAAGAGAAGGAGAAGGAGAAGGAGAGGGAGAGGGAGAGGGAAAAGGAGAGGGAGAGGGAGAGGGAGAGGGAGAGGGAAAAGGAGAGGGAGAAGGAGAGGGTGAGGGAGGGGGAGAAGGAGAGGGTGAGGGAGGGGGAGAAGGAGAGGGTGAGGGAGGGGGAGAAGGAGAGGGTGGGGGAGAAGGAGAGGGAGAGGGAAAAGGGAGAGGGAGGGGGAGAAGGAGAGGGTGGGGGAGAAGGAGAGGGAGAGGGAAAAGGGAGAAGGAGAGGGAGAAGGAGAGGGAGAGGGAGAGGGAAAAGGAGAGGGAGAGGGAGAGGGAAAAGGAGAGGGAGAAGGAGAAGGAGAGGGAAAAGGAGAGGGTGAGGGAGGGGGAGAAGGAGAGGGTGAGGGAGGGGGAGAAGGAGAGGGTGAGGGACAAGGAGAGGGAGAAGGAGAGGGTGAGGGAAAGGGACAGGGAGAAGGAGAGGGTGAGGGAGAGGGAGAAGGAGAGGGAGAGGGAAAAGGAAAGGGAGAAGGAGAGGGAGAAGAAGAGGGTGAGGGAAAAGGAGAGGGAGAAGAGGGTGAGGGACAAGGAGAGGGAGAGGGAGGGGGAGAAGGAGAGGGTGAGGGAGGGGGAGAAGGAGAGGGTGAGGGAGAAGGAGAGGGTGAGGGAGGGGGAGAATGAGAGGGAGAGGGAGAAGGAGAGGGTGAGGGAAAAGGAGAGGGAGAAGGAGAGGGTGAGGGAAAAGGAGAGGGAGAGGGTGAGGGAAAAGGAGAGGGAGAAGGAGAGGGTGAGGGAGAGGGAAAAGGAAAGGGAGAAGGAGAGGGTGATGGAGAGGGAGAAGGAAAGGGAGAAGGAGAGGGTGAGGGAGAGGGAAAAGGAGAGGGAGAAGGAGAGGGTGAGGGAGAGGGAAAGGGAAAAGGAGAGGGAGAGGGAAAAGGAGAGGGAGAAGGAGAGGGGAAAGGGAAAAGGAGAGGGAGAGGGTGAGGGAAAAGGAGAGGGAGAAGAAGAGGGTGAGGGAAAAGGAGAGGGAGAAGAAGAGGGTGAGGGAAAGGGAGAAGGAGAGGGTGAGGGAAAAGGAGAGGGTGAGGGAGAGGGAAAAGGAGAGGGAGAAGGAGAGGGTGAGGGAGAGGGAAAAGGAAAGGGAGAAGGAGAGGGTGAGGGAAAAGGAGAGGGTGAGGGAGAGGGAAAAGGAGAGGGAGAAGGAGAGGGTGAGGGAGAGGGTGAGGGAAAGGGAGAAGGAGAGGGTGAGGGAAAAGGAGAGGGTGAGGGAGAGGGAAAAGGAGAGGGAAAAGGAGAGGGTGAGGGAGAGGGAAAAGGAGAGGGAGAAGGAGAAGGAGAGGGTGAGGGAGAAGGAGAGGGAGAAGGAGAGTGAGAGTGACAGAGAGTAAATGGACAGACGGACCAACAGAAAAGGCCCAGAACTGCGTGGAGAAGAATTCTGGTTCCATTCACTTGCATTATAATGAAATGAGGTTTTGGCCGTGTCCTGTAAAGCAGCCGTTTTGGAGATGCTAGTTTTTCTCTGGACAGTGATGATCTGCTTTTTGTCTAAATACTGACCAAGTTCATTAAAAAGAAAAGAGAACTTGAGGCCAGTTGTACAGATTCTGTTAATAAGCAGTGTCAAATTAAAACAGGGTGAGAAGAAGCACCTACTGAGCTTGTTGCCCCCTCTTGATTATCCTGTCTAATTATAAGACCCTTTAACTTGTACTTTCTTTCTCTTATAGTTTTTATGAGAGTCACTATTTTTTCTTTTTCCCTGGTGCACGGTGTCCATTCCATACTAACCATGGAAGCACACATCAGCCAAGTCTGATACTTTGTAAGGAGGCCTGTGGCTTGTAACGTTTCACCCACGACCACGGCTCTGGTGTCTTGTTATTAAGTTTTAGCCCACTAGAAGTAAATGCAGACTCCAGACTGTCCAGTATTATCCTCTCAGGACAATACAGGGAAGACACTTGAGTACAGAATGATGCTGGGATTCTCTCTACAGTATTTCCACATGTCTCGGTATCTGATGATATGTCAGTTAGTGTTCATAAAGTTAATGACCCCATGCTGACGGAAATGTCATGCAGACCTTATAAAGCCTGTGTTGATTTTAAACATTGACTGGACAGTACAGATGAGAGAGAGGGAGAGTGTGGAGGATTGATTGGCCACATATCGGCCAAGTTGGAGATCGGCTGATCGATTCTGAGAACTGATGAATGATATACACTACCAGTCAAAAGTTTAGGCTAACTCTATGGCCATCACATTTGTGTGGCTACCTGCTCCCCTTGGCCGTGTAAGATGCAGCATTACTTTAAAAAAATATTATTTTTATTGTTACAGTCCCAAATAGAGTTGCACGATGCACCGAACGTTCGATTCTTTTTCAATACTACATTGTCACAAACGATGCGGTTCTTTAGCGTTCGATACTTTCAATACTGTATATAGGGGTGCACATAAGCGGCGTGAGAGGGAGAGAGAATTCGCATGAACGTAGAGAGAGAGAGAGAGAGAGAGCGCGAGCGAGAGAGAGAGAGAATGCGCATGACCATAGAGAGAGAGAGAGAGAGAGAATGCGCGTGACCGTAGAGAGAATGCGCGTGACCGTAGAGAGAGTGAATGCGCGTGACCGTAGAGAGAGAGAATGCGCGTGACCGTAGAGAGAGAGAATGCGCGTGACCGTAGAGAGAGAGAATGCGCGTGACCGTAGAGAGAGAGAATGCGCGTGACCGTAGTGAGAGTGAATGCGCGTGACCGTAGAGAGAGTGAATGCGCGTGACCGTAGAGAGAGAGAATGCGCGTGACCGTAGAGAGAGTGAATGCGCGTGACCGTAGAGAGAGAGAGCGCGAACGAGAGAGAGAGTGAATGCGCGTGACCGTAGAGACAGTGAATGCGCGTGACCGTAGAGAGAGAGAGCGCGAACGAGAGAGAGAGAGAGAGAATGCGTGTGACCGTAGAGAGAGAGAGCGAACGAGAGAGAATGCGCGTGACCAAAGAGAGAGAGAATGCGCGTGACCAGAGAAAGAGAGAGAATGCGCGTGACCAAAGAGAGAGAGAATGCACGTGACCAGAGAAAGAGAGAGAATGCGCGTGACCAAAGAGAGAGAGAATGCGCGTGACCAGAGAGAGAGAGAGAGAATGCGCGTAACCAGAGAAAGAGAGAGAGAGAATGCACGTGACCAAAGAGAGAGAGAATGCGCGTGAGTGTAGAGAGAGAGAGAGAGAGAGATGTGCGTGATCGTGGAGAGAGAGAGAGAATGATCGTGATCGTGGAGAGAGAGAGAAACTGCGGTGCACGTGGCCGTGGACTGACTGTATTCACGTTTACTAATTTGACTCGGTTGAGCGACACACGCACGCGCAAGCCAGCAGCGAGACAGCAGCAGCGTGGTAGCATGGTGACGGCAAAAAAAAAAAAAAAAAAAGTCTTCTCTCGTTCGCGACTTGTGGACAAACCGGGTCCGAGGAGTGAAGTATGGGCATATTTTGCTTATGTCGCTGATGAAGACGGGAACCCAACTAACACCACAAACCCAGTTTGCAAACGGTGTTACAGAAGACCATGTTGACACACTGGTTCTCCTGGCAAAGAACCTTAAACAGGCAAAGAAACTTCCCACTGTGTAGTTTCAGAACAAAGAAGAGGTTCTAGTTTTTAAGAAGTATTTAGTTCATTATATTATAGTTACCGTTATAATAATGTAACTTGATTTTTGTTAAAATGTTTAATTGTAGAATAAAAACTTTTGCAATCAGATTGTTCAGTGTTCAATCCAGTTCAATCAAAGACAAACATTTTATGTTCAGACATTTTTATCGTTGTGCTTTTTTCTTCCAAGTATCGTTTCGGTATCGAGAATCGTGATACTACAGTTGGTATCGGTATCGAAGTCAAAATTCTGGTATCGTGACAACCCTAGTCCCAAAGGCTAGGTGTAGACTGGTAGCCCAAATCTTAGCATGTCCAGATTCCAGATTGATTTTTAAAAGTCTGGGAAGACTCACTGAAGTTCTGGTCTTCATAAAGAGCTCAGAGAGTCGTGGCTTGACACAGTGATTGTACCATCGTCCCACATGCTTCTGCGTAGGAAAGCCACATCACCAGCAGGGCTACATGGTCACTAACTCCTCGTTACGACAGCACCTCACTCAGATCGATGGGTGGTGTCTGGACTCGTGACTCTGATTTGGTAACAGCTGTGTGGACAGTTGTCTCAAAAGGTGTGGTTTGAGAATCAAGTCTGATCTCCCTGCAGCCTGAACACGCCCCAAGTTTTAACAGCAAGCCGACTCCACGGCCTGACCGATGTGATTGGCTATCGGCCAACAGTACTGAAAGCCAATCGATGACTAATATCAGCCCCCTGATCGCTCCGTCTCTGTTACAGAGCGAAGACCCATACTTCACAGTCTGCAAGTTTGTCCTCCCGAAGATGAACTTCACTGTGTCAGACTGGAGTTCGAAAGTTGAAAGCGAATCCCTATAGATCCGTCTCATCGTAAAGTAAAGCGCCACCTTTGATATTGACTCCTCACCCGCGGCCGCAGCTCAGCTGTCTGGGGTTTGCATTTGTGACACGCTCACTCATGCTGAAGAACAGTGTTCTCCAATAAAGGGCTATGGATTTCCTTCTTCTCTGTCCTTTATCCTTTTTCTTGTTGCCCTTCACCTTCTCCTCTTCTTCATCCCTCTTTGTCTTTTTTCGCTCCCGCTGTAGATGGAGAGGCAGAAGCTGGAGAGAGAGAAGCATTTGCGGGAGGAGGCCGAGAGAGCTCGTGATGAGTTGGAGAGAAGACTCATTCAGTTGCAGGATGAAGCTCATATGGCCAATGAAGCGCTGGTGAGGCAATAGACTGCAAATAGGCTGCTCTGATGAAATCTTCCTATAGAGTCTATCCCTCAAGAGAGACCCTCGTCCCTGCTCTAATAGAACTCTCAGCTTAACGGCAGGAAAGTGGGGTCTTGGCTTTCCAACAGCGCAGTGGGCCTCAGGTTAAATCATTTTCCAGGCAGGGTCATTTTCACTGTGTTATTGATTGCTTATGGTGGTTCCCTGGATTTTAGGAAAACTTAATTTCAAGTTGTCGGCGTAAGTAAACTCCTGACGTCTACACAAAGTCAGTTAAGTAGACTACATTAGAATTTAGAACCGTATACCAGGAGTTTGTCTGCTGTGCTCGACCCATCCGTGCAGTAAATCTCCCACATACCCCCACACTAGTGAATGCACAGTAGGGGGCAGTGTTCACAACTTGCCCAGTCATGATTTATTTTTTAAACCCCTCTTAAACACAGTTTATCAATGCGCCAGGACCACAACAGGTTGTATGTGGGTGGTGGATCATTCTCAGCACTGCAGTGACACTGACGTGGTGGTGGTGTGTTAGTGTGTGTGGTGCTGGTGTGAGTGGATCAGACACAGCAGTGCTGCTGGAGTGTTTAGACACTGTCCACTCACTGTCCACTCTATTAGACACTCCTACCTTGCTGGTTCACCTTGTAGATGGACAGTCAGAGACGATAGCTCATCTGCTGCTGTGCAGTGCAGTGTTGGTCCTCCTGTAGTACTTCATCAGTGCCCACGGGACGCTGCCCACGGGACGCTGCCCACGGGACGCTGTTGGACACTTGATAGTTTTGGCTGGTGGACGATTCTCAGTCCAGCAGTGACACTGAGGTGTCCAGCAGCACTGCTGTGTCTAATCCACACACACCAGCCCGACACACACTAGAGACAGATAGACAGACAGACAGACAGACAGACAGATCGATAGATAGACAGACAGATACGTAGATAGACAGCGAGACAGATACGTAGCTAGATAGACAGACAGATACGTAGACAGACAGATAGATAGATAGATACGTAGATAGATACGTAGATAGATAGATAGATAGATAGACAGAGAGACAGACAGCGAGACAGATACGTAGCTAGATAGAGAGACAGATACGTAGATAGATAGAGAGACAGATACGTAGAAAGACAGATAGATAGAGAGACAGATACGTAGATAGATAGATAGATAGATACCTAGATACGTAGATAGATAGATAGATAGATAGATAGATAGACAGAGAGACAGACAGCGAGACAGATACGTAGCTAGATAGACAGATACGTAGATAGATAGATAGATAGATAGATAGATAGATACGTAGATAGATAGATAGACAGAGAGACAGACAGATAGACAGACAGCGAGACAGATACTTAGCTAGATAGACAGACAGATACGTAGACAGACAGAAAGACAGATAGAGAGACAGATACGTAGATAGATAGATAGATAGATAGATAGATAGATAGATAGATACGTAGATAGATAGATAGATAGACAGACAGCGAGACAGATACGTAGCTAGATACAGACAGATACGTAGACAGTCAGACAGTCAGACAGTCAGACAGTCAGACAGTCAGACAGACAGACAGACAGATAGATAGAGAGACAGATACGTAGATAGGTAGATACGTAGATAGATAGATAGATAGAGAGACAGATACGTAGATAGATAGATAGATAGATAGATAGATAGATAGATAGACAGACAGCGAGACAGATACGTAGCCAGACAGACAGACAGCGAGACAGATACGTAGCCAGACAGACAGACAGACAGACAGACAGACACACACACAGACACTTTATTGATCCCAGAGGAAAATTCAAGAAGTGCACACCACCACCAACACTGACCACATCAGTGTCACTGCAGTGCTGAAAATGATCCACCACCCACATCATACCTGCTCTGTCCTGTGGGGGTCCTGCCCATTAAAGAACAGGGTAATACAGTATACAGAGAAACAGATGGACTACAGTCATGAACTGTAGAACTACAGAGTGTCCTATATGGTCAGTGGAGCTGATCAAATACAGTGCGTGTAAATACAAGGCATGGTTTTGATGTTATTGCTGATAAATATACACGGCAGAACTATATAAATACTGCATAGCTATAACTATGCAGCTATGATGCGCATCAGTAGGTTGTGTCACTGACAAATCGGGAAACAAAAGGTACAGGAACATGGCTATACAGGTGTAAATGCCTGTTTCTATCAGGGCTGCAACTGGAGAAGATGAGGGATGTGTGTACTGACCCCACATGTGGTGAGAAGGATGGTTAGAGTGGCCTGAAAATAGTCAAGGGTCGTAGCTGGAGGACGTTAGTATGGTCCTGGGGTCAGAATGTATCCGAAATGCACTTACACTCCGTCTACACAACCAGAACTCGTTTGGGAGGGTAGCCAGAAAAAGCCTCTGATGTATAGAACCAACAAACCCAAGCCCCTGCAGTTTGCCAGACATTAGAAACTCTCAGTGAGAAATGGAGCTTTTTGGCAGCTATCGCCAGACGTGGGTTCGGCAGAGGCACAAACGTACCTGCAGAAATATGCTGAGGAGCACCTCCTCTCCACTGTGATGTATGGGGGTGGATCTTTGATGCTCCTGGGCTGTTCTTCTTCCAAGACTCCAGACAATTTGTTCGTATACATGGTATCATAGACTCCATCAGCTACCTGCGGATACTAAATCAAAATGCCTTAGCCAGGAAGCTTAAACTGGGCTGTGGCTGGATGTTCCAGCAGGACAATGACAAATCACAATGCAGCACGCCTCAGAGTCCACACAAATATACTTTCTCTCCTCTCTTTTGATGCACAGGGTGAGGGAAAACAGCAGCATAGAAAGGCATCATTTTTGTAGAGCGTTGAAATGTTAATCATGTGCCCCCGATAAGCCGCAGAGCCCAGTTTGAAAAGCTGTGTGGTGAAACGAAGACCTGTGTAGTTTCAGGTTTTGTGTTTGTCCTCTGCACCATGCTGCAGCTTACCGTCCTGGAGTCGGACAGTTTGACTGCTAGCCAAACCGAACACTTACTGTGTGTATGTTTTTGTTTGTTTGTTTGTTCACTGTGTGTGTCTGTGTGTGTCTGTGTGTGTCTGTGTGTGTGTGTGTATGTGTGTGCGTGTGTGTGCGTGTGTGTGTGTATGTGTGTGCGTGTGTGTGTATGTGTGTGCGTGTGTATGTGTATGTGTGTGTGTGTGTACGTCTGTGTGTGTGTGTGTGTGTACGTCTGTGTGTGTGTGTGTGTACGTCTGTGTGTGTGTGTGTGTGTGTGTGTACGTCTGTGTGTGTGTGTGTGTGTGTACGTCTGTGTGTGTGTGTGTACGTCTGTGTGCGTGTGTGTGTGCGTGTGTGTGTGCGTGTGTGTGTGCGTGTGCGTGTATGTGTGTGTGCGTGTGTATGTGTGCGTGCGTGTGTGTACATCTGTGTGTGTGTGTGTACGTCTGTGTGTATATGTCTGTGTGTGTGCGTGTGTGTGTGTGCGTGTGTGTGTGTGTGTGTGCGTGTGTGTGTGTGTATATGTGTGTGTGTGTATATGTCTGTCTGTCTGTCTGTGTGTGTGTGTGTGTGTGTGTGTGTGTGTGTGTATATGTCTGTCTGTGTGTGTGTCTGTGTGTGTGTGTGTGTCTGTGTCTGTGTGTGTGTGTGTGTGTGTGTGTGTGTGTGTGTTCTCCCTCCCAGCTACGTTCTGAAGAGACAGCTGATCTTTTAGCAGAGAAAGCACAGATAGCCGAGGAGGAGGCCAAACTGCTGGCTCAAAAAGCGGCCGAGGCAGAGCAGGAGATTCAGCGGATCAAGGTGAGCCGGGGGGATACCCAGCATGCAGGATTTCCTTCTGTCTGAAATTGTTTAGAGGCAGTTTTAGGTGATAAACTGCATAAAATGGTGTCTCAACAAGGAAAGCCTCTCAAATCTGTTTTATATATGTCGTGTTTCTCATTTCTAGATTATTGTAGGAATCTTATTTGGTATTCAGCTTCTTCCTAACATTATTGCAAATTAACGCTAATATTAGGAAGAGGGAAAATCATTTTCCAGTGGAATCACATGTTCAAAATCTTATCATAATGTCACAGAAATCTCTAAATGACAAAATATTAGTTACACTTACCTTTAAAACATCAGCTGGACCCAGATGAAAGTGTCGGATGGCAATGCTATTGGAAAGTGATCATAAATCTGATATGGGTAAAATTGATTGAGCTACACATACAGAAGGCTGTCTCTCAGTATGGCGTCCGGCTAACACAACATGCCAGGTACCTCTACACATGGATTCATTGCTCATATCCACCAAAGTGGGGCTTACCTCTGAAGATGACTCGCTGCCATTCTGAGTCACTCCATGACAGTCTGGTACGACACCACTGCAGTCTTTGGTGACGGTGACGTGGTGTTAGGTACAGTCGTCGTACCGGTCTGTGTGCATGTAGTCCTGCATCGTGCAGCTGTCTGCCAATGGTGCTGGCACTGACAGGATGACTCATGGAGATCACTGCTCGCTGAACGTCAGTCAGGGACAGCGATATGGCCTTCCTTGCTTACGTCACATGAGCGAGAGTGAAACTTTAATCATTTGCATGTCTCACAATGTCAAATCTACCCACTGAGTTACGTTCCTGTCGGTTAATTCCTTCTGGCTTCCGCTATTGTTTTGACGATGACTTAGATTAGGTAATTCTACTTACCAAGGTTTTATTTTCTCTCCCTTATCTTTTTATGTTTACCCTAAATGTAGCCAGGCCTAAATGTAGCCAGGCCTCCATAGTTTCTTTTTTTAATAAAAGTCTTCCCAAATATTTGCTTATGTAGTTTCCAACACTGTAACAAACTGTTGCCTATAAGAAAGCTGAATAAGTGGGCTAATGTGGGATTTAGGCCCACAGAGCTAAGCTTCCATTACCTGTTGGCTGCATTTGTGTTGTAGAACCAAACTTGAGATACCAGACGTGATTCTGGTTGATTGACTACACTGGGATTAGGGGGAAATGGGCCCATATGATTCAATCCTTAATTAAATGTTACCGGGTAACAGAGTCAGACTTGCCGGGCCTGCTGTAGCCTGTTGGTTCAGGAGTGAGTGTGGGTAGCTGGAAGCGTCAGGGGGTCCTGCAGGCTGTGGTTTTAACAGTGTGGGTTATTGTGGGCTATTAAAGGTGACGGCGATCCGCAGTGAGGAGGAGAAGAGGCTGATCGAGCAGAAGATGCTGGAGGCTGAGATGCTTGCCCTCAAAATGGCTGAAGAATCAGAGAGGAGGTATGTCTCCTGTACATACACTAGTACAGTATATACACACACATAGACCTGCACTTTTATACGATTTTGGGACATATGGTCATATATATCATATCTATGCCCCATATATACCATGTACATGTATAAAACATGATATATATTCCCAGTTATATAAGTGAAATGAGATCAGGGGGTGAAATAATATAGTGCTGTATGTTCCTTGTGTGTATATGTATCTAGATAGGGCCTGCCAACACTTCCTTATCCCTCTACATCCGCACAGCCGGACCTTTTGGGAATTGCTTACTGCTTTTCTATTGCCAACAAATGACCCACAAAATTAAACATGGCAACTTTCTTGTTTTCCTTCCTTTCTCCTTCTCCTCCCTATCTTTTATCCTCCGTCTTGTCTGGTGTTCGTTCTCTAGCGGTTGCGTTCCCCTCACTGCAGGGTGTGCTCCGTTTCCTTCCTGCCATAACGCTTCACTGTACATTTTAGCGGCTCATTAAGTAATCGTAAGAGTGAGTACGCAATCGGGTGAAATTTCAGTCACACAGAGTTTACAAGGAGAAAGTTCCCAGAGTGCTGTATTTAATCATGTTGTCATTAACTGGAGGGCTGGAAAACACAAATTACAGTGCAAAGATCACATACAGAGTTTAGAGACCCTTATTGTTCTGAAACCAGTTGTTTTCCACAGGGCTGTGTGTAGTCATGATTTCATCATTTTGGTAATATCATACTTTCAGAGTATGTAAGATGTTGTTTTGGGGATTTAAGGAGACGGTTTCCATGCTTAGGAGCCAACAGGAACACTAATTATGCTTTTTTAGTTTTTACCTAAACAGGGAAACCTTACAAGGCACTGACTAGAGCATTTCAAGGTTCAAGGTGTAAATGGGAGCCAGCTCAGTAACCTCTGTAAAACCCCCAAATCTTAAAGTGAAGTCTGAGATAAATGGAAAGCCAATAAAGAGGTATTGGCGTAACAAAAAAAAACTCATTTTGTTTCTAATTTTTCCCGTGTTAGTGTCACACAATGTCAGAAACCTAAGCAAGCCGAATTTGAGATTACTCAGTAATCCCCAGCATGCATTGCAGGTTTGAAAATGTGGTTGGTGCCTAACTATTTATTTCTATTCCACTTATTTTATGTTTGTTTAGGTGTAAAGCTGTGTTTGCATGTTGCTCTGAGTAGACAGCTGACACTAGCATGCAGTGTTTTAGAATGGTTGAAATATTCTATGTAAATATTTTAAATTATTAATGAATGAGACGTTTCTTGATTTCACTAGGAAATAAATTATATTAACTGTTAGTTTAAAAAATGTTTTTATGGTGTCCCACAAGGTTCAGTGTTAGGGCCTTTGTACATTCCTATGAAAATGTTACCGCTAGGTGATGTCATTAGGAAACATGATGTCAGTTTTTTTATAGCTATGCTGATGACACAATTATACATTTCCATAACTTCTGCAAATCTACCAGCTGTTTGTCAGATGTTCCACAGTAGATGTACTGATCCCAAATTTCTTTATGAGAAAAATCCTTTATGAGAAGCTCTGCTCTGTAGCTCCAAATATCAGACTTGATGTGTGAAACCTGGTCTGATCTAAACTCCGATCTGTATTATTCCACATGTGAATGCAGTCTCTAAAGTGACTTTTTATTATCTTGAGAAACATCACTAAAGTTCAGCCTTTCTGTCTCGGAGCGATGCAGAGAGACACGTTTGTTTCAAGCACAGTTAATTACGGTAGCGCTTTTCTTGCTGGAGTTTAGAAGAAAACAATCCATCACCTTACAACTTGTACAAAACGCAGCAGCATGGAAAAACAGAGAGCTCAGATCACTCCCACTTGGAAAGAACTACACTGGCTTCCTGTATCATTTAGCACAGACACTGCCTAAACTTCTGATATATATATATATATATATATATATATATATATATATATATATATATATATATATATATATATATACATATATATATTTAATGTGTGTGTATATATATTTTTTACAGAAGAAGGGAAAACTCTTTTTAACTTATAATATATATAATATATCTTTTTAACTTATATATAATATAAATATTATATAACCATTTTTTTCCACCCTAGTAAATTTTGGAATGTTTCTGTGGGTCCATGACGTTTTAACCCAACACGACAGTGACACAGAGATGCAATCATGTCACTTAAGTTACTGAAGCCATATCGTACATGAGACCACTGTGCGGTGCTAGTGGTGAGAGCTTTCTGCTCAGAACATGCATGATAAAGACACTGATGCTGCCACAGCTCCACTCTTTTTCGGTTGGCAGGTGGAGCACATCAGCTTCAGAATCCCCCTGTGGTGTCCTGTAGTGTGGGCCAGCCATTTGGTTTATACCACCGCAGTGGCAAGCTGTAAAAGTTGGGGGAACTGGCTTCTTGACGGAAACTCCCACTGCTGTTTTTCTCATATATCATCTTGTATATCGTGTTTGCCGTCTACGGTCACACCGTCAACACGGCACAAGCGTTGTAAAGCCGGGATAGCTGGTAGACGACTTTGCATCCTGATCTGAAAGCACCTCTGTGCCTTCCTTCAGAGTGCCTAAGGCTCAGTTCAGCTGGTTGTATATCAATTAGAGGAGGCTCCTTGTGCCCACAGCGAATGACTCATGCTCATGTCTCTCCACAGAGCTAAAGAAGCGGATCAGCTGAAGCAGGACCTGCAGGAGGCCAGAGAATCGGAGCGCCGAGCCAAACACAAGCTGCTGGAGATCACAAGCAAATCGCCCTATTCGGTACACGCCACTTCCCCAACACAGCAGGGCCACTGGTAGCACGCCCTGCTTCCAAACTCTCAGTGACGTGCATTAGCGATGATGCCAATAACCGTCACTCCCAGTGACACATCTTTTGAAGCCGCTTGGTCCTGCCCGGGGAAATGCCGCTGTTTCCGGTGCTGTGACTGGGTTGGTTTTCATGCTAGCCTCATTCTCTCCATCTCGGACGGACAAACACTAGCGGCTGAGGATACCGAAGTTTAAAGATGAGAGAGTTTTTATTGGCGCTGGTGTGAGGGTCGGCAGCGGGAGGCTAAGCAGATCAGCACTTCAAGGCCAGCGTCTCACAGCATAGCACGACTTCAGATGTACTGTTGTGTAACCCACAGTGCATATTAATAATATTTATAGTCATGGCACGCCTTTGAGGCGATCGATGATGCCAAGTAACAATGAAAAGTGGCCAGCATGAACATGTAGTTACAGTAGGAGATCATAAGAGTTTTATACTTCCGGTTCTGTCATAGTGGAGCACAGTGTAGAGTCTTTCAAGTAGTGACAAACCTACGACTTCTTTTAGGTGAGCCTATATTCCCTGATCAAGGGCCAAATAATTTCTCTACATCAGAGAGAGAGGGAGGGAGAGAGAGAGTAAGAAAGAAAGAGAGAAAGAAAGGGAGAGAGGGAGAGAGATTAAGGTAAGAAAGAGAGAGAAAGAAAGGGAGAGAGATTAAGGAAAGAAAGGGAGAGAGGGAGAGAGATTAAGGTAAGAAAGAGAGAGAAAGAGAGGGAGAGAGAGTAAGAAAGAAAGAGAGAGAAAGAAAGGGAGAGAGGGAGAGAGAGTAAGAAAGAAAGGGAGAGAGGGAGAGATTAAGGTAAGAAAGAGAGAGAAAGAAAGGGAGAGAGGGAGAGATTAAGGTAAGAAAGAGAGAGAAAGAAAGGGAGAGAGGGAGAGAGATTAAGGTAAGAAAGAGAGAAAGTAAGAGAGAACGAGAGAGGGAGGAGGGAAGAAAGAGAAGGAGAGAAAAAGAAAGAGAGAAAGTAAGAGAAAACGAGAGAGAGGGAGGGGAAAAAGAAAAGAGAGAGAGAGAGAAAGAAAGGGAAGAGAGAAAGAAAAAAGAAAGCGAGATAGAGAGAGAAGGAAAGAAGAGTCTTTGAAGTAGTGACAAACCTAGGGTTTCTTTTAGGTGAGCCCGTATTCCCTGATCAAGGGCCAAATAATATCTCTACATAGGAGAGAGAGAGAGTAAGAAAGAAAGAGAGAGAAATTAAGAGGGAACAAGAGAGAGGGAGGGGGAAAAAATAAAGGAAAAAGGAGAGAAAGAAAAAGAGAGAAAGTAAGAGGGAACGAGAGAAAGGGAGGAAAAAAAGAAAAAAGAGAAAGAAAGGAAGAAAAAGAAAGAGAGGGAAAGGGAGAGAGAAAGTAAGAGAACGAGAGAGGGGGAAAAGAGAGAGAGTAAGAAAAAGAGAATGAGAGAGAAGGGAGTGAGAAAAAGAAAAAAGAGAAAGAAAGAGAGAAAAAGAAAGGGAGAGAGATTAAGAAAGTAATAGAGAACGAGAGAGAGGGAGGGGGTAAAAGAGAGAAAGAAAGAGAGGGAGAGAGATTAAGAAAGAAAGAGAAAGTAAGAGAGAATGAGAGGGAGGGAGGGGGTAAAAGAGAGAAAGAAAAGGGAGAGAGATTAAGAAAGAAAGAGAGAGAAAGTAAGAGAACGAGAGAGAGGGAGGGGGTAAACGAGAGAAAGTAAGTAAGAGAAAACAAGAAAGAGGGAAGGGGGAAACTAAAAAAGAGTAAGAGAGAACGTGAGGGAGGGAGGGGAAAAAGAAAAAAGAGAGGGAGATAGGGAGAGAGGGAGAAAAAGAGAGGGAGAGAGTAGGAAAAGGAGAGAGAAAGTACGAGAGAACAAGAGAGGGAGGGGGGAAGAAAGAAAGAAGGAGAGAGAAAAAGAAAGAGAGTAAGAAAGAGAGAGAAAGTAAGAGAAAACGAGAGAGAGGGAGGGGAAAAAGAAAGAAAGAAAAAGCGAGAGAGAGAGAAAGAAAGGGAAGGGAGAAAGAGAGAGAAGGAAAGAAGAGTCTTTCAAGTAGTGGAATCTAAGGTTTCTTTTAGGTGAGCCCGTATTCCCTGATCAAGGGCCAAATAATATCCCATAATATCTCTACATGGCATTGTTATAGAGAGAGAGGGGGAGGGAGGGAAGAAAGGAGAAGGTGAGAGAGAGAGGGAGAGAGGGGGAGAGGGGGGGAAGAAAGGAGAAGGTGAGAGAGTGCGAGAGAGAGAGAGAGAGAGAGAGAGGGAGAGAGGGGGAGAGAGGGGGAGAGGGGGGGGGAGAAAGGTGAAGGTGAGAGAGAGAGAGAGAGAGAGAGGGGGGGGGAGAAAGGTGAAGGTGAGAGAGAGAGAGAGAGAGAGAGGGGGGGGGAGAAAGGTGAAGGTGAGAGAGAGAGGGAGAGAGGGGGAGGGGGGGGAGAAAGGTGAAGGTGAGAGAGAGAGGGGGAGAGGGGGGGAAGAAAGGAGAAGGTGAGAGAGAGGGGGGGAAGAAAGGAGAAGGTGAGAGAGAGAGGGGGAGAGGGGGGGAGAAAGGTGAAGGTGAGAGAGAGAGAGGAGGAGAAAGGTGAAGGTTAGAGAGAGAGAGAGAGAGGGGGAGAGGGGGGAAGAAAGGAGAAGGTGAGAGAGGGGGGGGAAGAAAGGAGAAGGTGAGAGAGAGAGAGGGGGAGAGGGGGGGAGAAAGGTGAAGGTGAGAGAGAGAGGGAGAGAGGGGGGGAGAAAGGTGAAGGTGAGAGAGAGAGGGGGGGGGGAGAGGGGGGGAAGAAAGGAGAAGGTGAGAGAGAGGGGGGGAAGAAAGGAGAAGGTGAGAGAGAGAGAGAGAGAGGGGGA
>JAMWET010001059.1:37500-40000 GCA_024036415.1 Prochilodus magdalenae | reverse complement strand
GGATACAGCAGGGGTGTAAGTCTGAATCTTTTATTTTTCTCCTCATCTCACCTCGAGAGAAGACACGGGGGGTAAATATGCTGCGAGGTTAAAGTGGAAGCCCTAATTTAAGGATGTATCCATTTATCTAGAGCAACCTCCTTTACTGGCACATGTAGTGTTATGAATATTGCATATTGTAACAGTGTAGTCATTTATAAACAGTGCGCTGAACACAAATAGTCACTGTTCAGTTGTGGACCACGTCTTAGTACCCGGTAGTTGTGCTGTTGAAAACTAACAAGCATTATATCCACAGTGCCCTGCGTAAAATAGCAGCGTCTCTGCTACACAAAGTTTTAGGGCCTGATGTGACAACCTTGAGAAATTGTGTGGGATGTAAACTAAGTTGAAAACTAAGCTTGCAGAAGTGTGTGTGAGCAGAGGGATGGTAGGAATAAGGAAAAACAGTTGTCTTGGTGTTTAGCTAGTTATGTACCTATTGATTTTTCTGCAGGTGACAGAGCAGAGGAGTCTTGGGGCAGGTTTTAGTGGAAGCGCCCTCTAGTTTGTGTTAGATTTCACCCTAGTTCGGCTCATTATCGGTACCACATTCCCCCATACGCCTTGTTATCGTGAGATCATATCATGCCTGTGAGAATTTCCTCATACAGTTTTCAGTTTTTAAATAAAATTTTACTATTTGGATTGTAACAGCAGTTTGAATGAATAATATGGTGTGTGTGTGTGTGTGTGTATGTACAGTGGGGTGCGAAAGGTTGGGCAGCCTTGTTAATTTTCCTGATTTACCTTTATAAAGCATTGATTGTTTGGATAAAAAAAATTTAGTTAAATATATCATATAGGGGTCAAACACAGTGATATTTGAGAAGTGAAATGAAGTTTATATGAATTACAGAAAGTGTACAATAATTGTCTAAACAAAAGTAGGCAGGTGCATAAATTTGGGCACCAAAAAAAAAACCTTTAGTAGATCCTCCTTTCGCAGAAATAACAGCCTCTAAACGCTTCCTCTAGCTTCTAATGAGAGTCTGGATTGTGGCTGAAGGTATTTTAGACCATTCTTCTTTACAACACATCTCTAGTTCATTCAGGTTTGATGGTTTCCGAGCATGGACAGCTCTCTTTAAGTGACACCACAGATTTTAAATAATATTCAGGTCTGGGGACTGAGATGGCCATTCCAGAACGTAGTACTTGTTCCTCTGCATGAATGCATTAGTAGATTTTGAGCAGTGTTTAGGGTCGTTGTCTTGTTGGAAGATCCAGCCCCGGCGCAGCTTCAGCTTTGTCACTGATTCCTGGACATTGGTCTCCAGAATCTACATGTATGTATATGTATATAAGTTTCTGGATTTAGGCCACATCAGTGTTCAGCCACACTTCAATGAATTACTCAGGTGGGCCAGATTTGGTGGATGCCTTCCCTGGCACAGTTCCGAGGAGAATTCCCTGTAGGCTGGGATTTTAGCCACTGCTGGTAGACCCGTACGACCGTACGCTTCCATACACCTGCAGATTCAGCTACTTCCTTCACACTATGGTCTTTGGCCACGCCCACATGCCGTCACTCCTTTTAGCCAATCATTAACATCTGCTCTGGAGCCATTTTCCACACATGGAACGAGACATTCCCTGCACTGTAGAACCTCTTCTCAATCTGTGGCCCCAGTCACTCACACCCCGCAGGTATTTATCATCCTCGTGCAGCGCCATCTGCAGGAGCCTGAAGTCACTACCACCTTAAACACAAAGTAACCAACACAATTTAATATATTTTTAGCCTCGTGAGCTTTTATACCAATATTCCGAATATGTTTATTCATGATGGAGAGGTACGTGCAGGATGTTGCAGAGCAAAGTAGTCACCAAGAAAGTCACAATTTTACCAATTTTAATGTTCATTAATCCGATTTGGCATTTCAATACAAAGATTACCTTGTTAGAGTCGTTAGTTGTTTTGTGTCATCTAGCAATGAGAGTATCCCTTATCATGAGTAGTAGCGACACTAACGTGTCATTAAGCATATATTATTTAGAATTTAAATCAGTGAAAAGCTGCTGCATATGATGAAGGATCTGAGTTAAAGCCGATTTTAATTACTGACATTGTTTCGGCTGACGTGGGTTTGTGGAATGATGAGATGGGCAGTACACATGTAGTCACTGTGAATGACTGGTTACCACTGGTTACTGGTTATGCAACTTAAAAAAAAAAATCTGTGGAATTCCAGATAAAAGCAGTCCAATCAGAACCCATGTGAGGTTATAAACCTGATTAATGTAGCATCGTCTGAATCATGTTTTATCAGTAATACTACTGCTTATAGAACACCTTCTCAAACACCTGCTGCAGGAGCCGGTGGGGTGTGGGGTGGCGGGGAGGGGCTGCAGCGCTGGTGCTTTGTCAGTATTTTCCGTGCGGTTGGTTATTCTTGGAACTGATGCCTGTAATCATGTTTCCAGAGCCATTTTTATGGTTGTAAATGTTGCGTAACGG
>JAMWET010001059.1:22500-35000 GCA_024036415.1 Prochilodus magdalenae | reverse complement strand
GCAATGCACACAACATTATGGGTGACATACCAGAGTTCAAAAGAGGACAAACTGTTGGTGCACGTCTTGCTGGCGCATCTGTGACCAAGACAGCAAGTCTTTGTGATGTATCAAGAGCCACGGTATCCAGGGTAATGTCAGCATACCACCAAGAAGGACGAACCTCCACCAGCATCACGTAGTGACCTGGCCACTATCCTGCAAGAAGAATGGCTTAAACTCCCTCTGACCACTGTGCAGAACTCGTATATGTCATTCCCAAGACCAACTGATGCTGTATTGGCCGCAAAAGGAGGCCCTACACCATACTAATAAATGACTGTGGTCTAAAACCAGGTGTTTCAGTTTCATTGTCCAACCCCTGTATTTGCCTACTGCCCCAAACTCAGCCATCAACTACGTCATCGTAATCATTGAATCCATGTTTTAAACATCATCACTTTTTATTATCACAAGAAAAAGGCAAATTACATTTCATTTCTGCTTCTGATGTTCCTGATGCCTTTGTACGCCTGAAGTGGGGAAATCTTCACGGCTGCTGACACATCTGCACAGAATGAGCCATTGCCAAGAAAGCACACAATTCATATTTTAGACAGTGGCGAGCATTTGTGATGTATTATTCAGGAGTAATTATGAAGTAGGGTCTGCATGAGTGAGCGGCGGTGAGCGCCGGAGCTTGTGCTGTTATCATTAGCGAATCATCATTCAGAAGCACACAGCAGGTAAGGATGCGTTTTCAGAGAACTCTGTAATTATCTCCCCCGTGAATCCGAATAACCCACGGACACTATTGCTAAGTCCGTCGCTGGGCCGGTTGCATGCGAGCCGGACAGGGCTGAAAAGATGCATGGCACGCTTACCGTTTGCACAAGCCCTTAATGTTTGTTTGCTGGAGGTCTTTAATCCCATTACCTCAAGTTTCTTTTCAAATTGGTTTGGTTCTCTGAAATGAATCAGATATTTCATTACCTGTGGAGTAATAAACAGATGAACACCTCGTATCTCCCTCCCTGTGACTGTTTAATCAGTCGGGCAGTAGATCAGAAAGCTCATTCCAGCTGCGGAATCCGTTCCTTCAGTTAGTCGGAGGGTGTGAAATGTCCTCGTTAGACCTAGGCTAATTGATTTCTGTCTCGTGATTACTCGTTAGGTTTGAGGGGGTCTCCTGTGTGTGCGCCGAGCGTCTGCTTTGGTGTGATTGTCTAATTGGACTTAGCGCTGGAGAAAGAGAGGCTGTTCACCTCGGGAAGAAAGACTGCCTCCACGGATCTGCGGCTTTGCAGCAAAGCCAAAATCCCCTCAAATCCTCACGTCCCTCTGTCAGCTGTTGTTTTCCTGACCTGCGTTGAGTGTGTGCTTTTGCCATCATCCTGTCTGTATTGGGAGCGATCGAAACAATAGGAAGGGAGGAAATCATTAAATCATCCCTGGAAAAATAGAATAGCCGTGTCGGTTATATGCCCGTCTGTCTCTTTCTGGTATATCTATTACAGTCCATTGTGAAAACCACTGGCAGTGACTAAAACTAGTTCATCCGGATGCGTCCGTAGACGGGACAGGGTAGTCCCAATGACTGGCCGTTAGTCACGTTGTCATTATAAATTGTTTCGGTCGCCATTTTTGCAGTTTACTTTGTTACACAGCAGCACCAAACCGGTATGTCTTGTGCTAGTTACCATTTAACTTGGCCAAGAACCTCCTGTCTCTGCAGGAAAGGAAATCCGACTGGCGGGCAAACCGACCAATCACAAACCTGCTATTTGGCAAGACGTTAAATTAGGCAGTCTTGACAGCAGTCATGACGAACAGTCCCTCAGAAACATGGACGTATGGGTGGTCTGTGGCTGATCCTGGTGTTCTCTAGACTGAACCTAGCTGGAACAACTAAAACTTGGATTCTTGTCGGAATAGCGCAAAACCGAATATGGATTCTCGGAATATGGAATCATGATGGCGTGGCCAGGTTAGCACACTGAGGATATCAGGCTCCCCATCTCCGTGTGGGTGGAGCATCTGTGACTGAGATTACGCATACATTAACAGTGCATTTGTCTATTCCTTTGCACATTGCTTCGTTCATCTGTTTGTTTGTCTGTTGGTCCGCCGGTTCGTCTGTTGGTCCGCTGGTTCGTCTGTTGGTCCGCTGGTTCGTCTGTTGGTCCGCTGGTTCGTCGGTTGGTCCGCTGGTTCGTCGGTTGGTCTGCTGGTTTGTCGGTTGGTCCGCTGGTTCGTCTGTTGGTCCGCTGGTTCGTCTGTTGGTCCGCTGGTTCGTCTGTTGGTCCGCTGGTTCGTCTGTTGGTCCGCAGGTTCGTCTGTTGGTCCGCTGGTTCGTCTGTTGGTCCGCTGGTTCGTCTGTTGGTCCGCTGGTTCGTCCGTTGGTCCGCTGGTTCGTCTGTTGGTCCGCTGGTTCGTCTGTGACTTTTGGTCCAGTGAGCGTGGCATAAAAGCTAGATAATGATGTTCGTTCTGTAAAAGAGGCCGACCAGTCTAGGAGTGTTGTACAGAGAGCTGTCTATCAAGCTGCAAGCTGCTCGTTAGCCACACCCACACTGTTCTCAGATTTGATCCCCATTTTTAGACTGTGTTTATCATAATTAATGTAGCACTCAGTTCAGTATCATATCATTTTTTTTTTTTTATTTGTGTTTCCTGGAGCTTTAATACATAATCACACAAGGGCCTCTAAAGCATCATAGTACACAGTATTTTCCATTCTGGCTTTGCCTTCTTTACAGCTCACATTGTTTCCATGAGAGTTTCTTTGGTTCTCCTAAAACTGCAGGGAATTTTTCTAAACCTTTAAAGTTCAGTCATAGATGTTGGTTTCCCTTTCTGCTTCTCCCAGTAGCATATTTAGAGTCCATACTTTTATCTCAGTGAGGAGTTCAGTTTGTATCGCATTCAGTTGTCCTCTCGCAGTAGGATGGACAGAGACACACATGGATGTTTTCAGATCTGAAGCCAGAGTAAAGCTTGATGTTCTCCTAACTTTCAAAGATGAAAGGCTTAAGTACAGTTTGGGGACCATCTGTCAGGGAGTTTTGGTGGTCTACCAGGTCTTGCGGTGCCTTGGTTTTCTTTGGCTTTCCTCTTTCCTTATGCAAGTGGACATCTACTGTGCAGTCTTTGTACGAGGTAATGAACTCACCTAAGCACTTTGGGAAGAGGAAGGCGTTCTTTATAAAGGCTGTGAAATTGATGGCTCCTTATGGGGAACATGGCCAGGAATGCACATTCTGTCATGTCTACCATTGAGTTGAGGTTTTCCTCTCTCAAAGATGAAAGTTCTGTAAGTGTTTAGGGACAGTTTTGATGGTCTACCAAATATATCTACAGTATACATAATGCAACGTTGAGAATTAAAGCCGATCCTGACCTCAGAACATTAAACCTGAAACTGTCTATCAGGCTGCTACCACGCAGGGCTAGCAGCTTTGCCAGCACAGAATCTGCCTAAAAGTACATGGCGTGAGTTGGTCCAGGCAGGTGGAGCCTTGGGCCTGGGGGCAGTGTGACAAGGGGGCTGCTGCCTTTTCAGGTCGGCCTGTTAGGATGATTAATGACTCTGAACTTTCCCCTGTCCTGTTTTCTAATACTTCCCGCTGCTAACTGTAGCCTGGGGACGAGTACTGCAGAGAAAGGCTTTCAATGAACTGCCACACGCTGCAGTTGGTGAGAGGCACTCAGCTGCTGGGGTCCGAACAGGTCAGTGGTTTGGCCCCAGAGCCTCGGATTATGTCAGCAGTTTGAAATAGATAGTCAAGCTGGGCCTCTCTTTTGGCTTTTTACATACCTGTTTCAGGATGTACAGAGGGGCTTGCAGCAGCACACGGACAAAATGGAGTGTTTTGGCTACATTCATATTACAAGCCTCATTGCTCAAATCCGATGGTGTGCTCAGATTCAGTCGTTCCAAGTTCGTGGTTTACATTTGTAGGAATGTGACTTGAAACTGTGTCAGTGAAGTATCATCACGAAACAAGCTGCGTCACCAAACGAGCCACCATATGTCCACTCATCGTCAAAAAACCGTCAGTTTGCCATGATACCATTCTAGTCTTTGGGGAAGCTGACGTTTCAGGGCACTTGTGGTAACGGTCTGAGTGCATGTAGTCCTGCGTGGTGCAGCCGTCTTTGGCACAATGGTGTTGGCACTAACAGGATGGCTCGTGTCTGCAGTCGTCTCTTACTGTCTGTTCAGTCATTTATATCGATAAGGCCCATCCTTGCTGACGTCACATGTGCGGCAGAGCATGAAACTTGAATCCTTATCATGTCTCACCATGCCAAACCTACCCACCAAGTTTCACTCCTGTTGGTTGATTCCTTCTGGGATGTTGCAGTATGCTCGTTTTACCGTCCTCCTTTGCACATGTTGTATTTGAAGGTTTACGTGTCTGAGCTGTGTCTGTGTCCGTTCATGTACTCAGTTCTCCTTACTCAACTATGCCAATATGAATAGTTTTCCGTTCTATGGCACTGTTGATTGCAAATAATAAATCTTTGTCTAATTTTTAATTTGACCACCAGCTGATATCCAGAGTAACCTCCATGTGCCGCACAGGCTGTGGATAGACGAGCTGGGAGTAACTCAGTAAGGTCCTGGTAGGTTGTCACAGGTATCTGAAGCCATGCTGACTGCAGTGCAGCTGCTGGAGGGTGTGTAGGGGAGGATCTATAGAGCGAACCTAACGAACAAGGTGGTCCCACAGATGCTCAGTTGGGTTCAAATCTGGCAAATTAGATGGACAGGGAAATTGGAAGTGCATGTAAGTCTTGGTCATGGTCTTCCAACAAATTTCGGACGTTTCTAGTCGTGCGACACGTGACATTGTCGTACTTAAACTTTTAAGAAGCTCAGTTATATGCGTACAGTCGTTCTATAAGACTGCAGCACACTTGTGGAGCATAGGGTTGTTTGAGGCAGTCTAATTCATTATGACCGTCTTAAGCACAGATAAAACTAACAACTGCAGCTGTAAAGGACGGGAAACTAACACAACCTGAAGCCAGAGTAAAGCTTAATGTTCTCCTCTCTTTCAAAGATGAACAGCTTAAGTACGGTTTGGGGACCATCTGTCAGGGACAGTTTTGGTGGTCTACCAGGTCTTGCGGTTCTGCTTTGGATTTCTTTGGCTTTCCTCTTTCCTTATACAAGTGGACATCTACTGTGCATTCTCTGTACGAGGTAATGAACTCACCTAAGCACTTTGGGAAGAGGAAGGTGTTCTTTATGAAGACATTCTGTTATGTCTGCCACGGAGTTGAGGTTTTCCTCTCTCTCAAAGATGAAAGTTCTGTTCTTTAGGGACAGTTTTGATGGTCTACCAAATATATCTACAGTATATATAACGCATCGTTGAGAATCAAAGCGAATCCTGACTGCCTCAAACAACATAGGGTTGTTTGAGGCAGTCTAATTCATTACGACAGTCTTAAGCACAGATAGAACTGAACAACTGCAGCAGTGAAGGACGAGAAACTAACACAGCCTGAAGCCAGAGTAAAGCTTGATGTTCTCCTCTCTTTCAAAGATGAAAGGCTTCAGGACAGTTTTGGGGACCATCTGTCAGGGACAGTTTTGGTGGTCTACCAGGTCTTGCGGTTCTGCTTTGGGTTTCTTTGGCTTTCCTCTTTCCTTATGCAAGTGGACATCTACTGTGCAGTCTTTGTACGAGGTAATGAACTCACCTAAGCACTTTGGGAAGAAGGTGGTGTTCTTTATGAAGGCTGTGGAATTGCTGGATTCTACCAGTGATGGCTCCTCATGGGGAACATGGCCAGGAATGCACATTCTGTCATGTCTACCACTGAGTTGAGTTTTTCCTCTCTCTCAAAGATGAACGTTCTGTTCTTTAGGGACAGTTTTGGTGGTCTACCAAATATATCTACAGTATATATAACGCATCGTTGAGAATCAAAGCGAATCCTTTACTGCTGCAGTTGTTCAGTTTTATCTGTGCTTAAGACTGTCGTAATGAATTAGACTGCCTCAAACAACCCTATGTTGTTTAAGGCAGTCTAATTCATTACGACAGTCTTAAGCACAGATAAAACTGAACAACTGCAGCAGTAAAGGACGAGAAACTAACACAGCCTTCATGGTACGCTTACTGCATGACTGAGAAAATGGTCCATATGTTAACTGTTTATAGAAACAGTCATTAGTCGCAGCCCAAACAGTAAATTTATCGAATAGATCACCTGCAAGTGGCTCCCAGAGCGCCTCCTACCTGGAAATCAGGAACAGACTCCATTACACTCAAGCCTGTGATGGGTGAATACAACTTGTTTTTCCATGAAGTGTTTGTTTTTTCCACCTTTGTCATCTTCGTCTCGTCTTGTTTTGTTTACTCCGCCTGTCCTACTCGTCTATCAGCGAGGCATTCGGTTTACGGGGGTTCAAAACTTCACCGGCCTGGAGAGATGCGTGACGGCTGATCAAAAGGAGCAGAGCGCACAGATAAGTCCATGAGAATTAGACAAACAGATTGATCCACGCGCGCACTCGCACTTGTCAATCACAGCCTTATTGTTGCTCTGCGTTAAATACATATTACATAAGGCAGTGGGGTCTGTTCTGTCAGTCTGGTAGTAGAATCAAAAGGCACTTATGCTGGATAATTCATAGATCCTGTGCAGAGTTCTGATGTGCAGGGGACCAGACTGTCAGCTGCCAGTAACAGATGTTACTTCCCGTTGTGTTATTATATTTTCTGGTACGTTAAATATAGAAATGTGACTGTGGTTGTAAAAAATGGACTTCGCTGATCAGTAATAAGCCTTGCAGAGCCCAGGTAAGTTAGAATATCTTCGCTGTCCAAAGAAAAACATGCATCTCCATTTTTTCCATTTTTACTTTTATGCCTCATTTGAACCCAGCAGCTGCTGTTTACACTGTGTGAGAATCTGATGATGAATCCACCAACAGAACTAGCTTGGAAAGACATCTGGTTCCATTGACTTCCATTAAAATTGAATTCGGTTTTTGCCCTCTCCTGTAAAGTTGCCAATTTGAAGATTGGGCAGCAACCATATGTTTGTAATTGTTAGCAAGTAAGCTTAACAACCGAGTCCCCTTATGTGTTTAAGGTGGTAGTAACTTCAAGCTCCTACAGGTGGTGCTGCATAAAGATAATAGAGCTATAAGTACCTGGGATCCATAGATTGAGAAGAGGTGCCTCAGTGCAGTGAACTTCTCGTTCCATGTGTGGAAATAGGTCTCCAAGCAGATGTTAATGATGGGCATGATGAGCATTCACACATCTGGACTCGCCCACAAAATCCCCAGATCTCATTCCACTTTAAAATGGCATCCACCAATTCTTTAAAGCAAAAGTGTCTGAACACTGATGTGGCTCACATCCGGAAACTTGTCCAGTCCATGTCAAATCTAGTCACAGCTATTATTGGTGCTATAGCTATTATTATATATATAAAATATATATAAAATATATTTAAAGTATACGTGTATATATATATATATATATATATATATATATATATATATATATATATATATATATATATATATATGTATATATATATATGTATGTATATATATATATATATATATATATATATATATATATGTATATATATATGTATATATATATATATATATATATATATATATATATATATATATATATATATATATATATATATATATATATATGTATGTATAAAGTATATAAATAAAGTATTTCATAAAGTAATAATAAATGTAACAAATCTTCTAATCCTGTGTTACAACTTCCAGGAATTAATTGCAGTCTGTTATTACAGACACAAGTGTATATATCTGCCTTCAAAGCATGGTTACCATATTATAAGCATATGTATAACCAATAGTTCATGAATAGAGGCTTCATAGAAAGTGTAACCCTATTTTCCTCCTGTATGAATCGGCACCTGGCCATCCTTTCTTTCTGGAAGTCCGCACTTCGCTCTGTTTGGAGTGGTGCAGCCCCATTTACCTCAGCACAATGCAGCTTCTCTGTATGCAGATGCCTTTCTGAACACGCCACTGTGGGAATACTTGAACACACTCCAGCATAAACTGACGTGTTTATGGGGTTTGTTCTTGTAATCATTCAGGGAGCTGGAAGCTTGAGCTGTCTGTAAACCTCCTGTTGTAAGTTGGGAATTGTAAGCCTGGAAATAATTAACCTTTTGAAGAAAGCGCTTATTTTGAACTCCAGTGCTTGGGCTTATTCACGTTGCATATAGCTCATCTTTAGGTGAACTCTGAAGGGATTTATGGAAGTAAGAGTTTTAGCTGTTGCCATATTTATAGGACGTTTGTGGGATGGTGTGCACGTGTCCTGTGTGGTCTATAGAGTTTCTATGTGCCACCATTTATCTGTGCTGAGCCCTGCCAGGACAGTGTGCGCTAATTCTATAGCTAGTTGTTTTTTTAAAGAGAGCACTCTGGCCAGAAACATACTGCTACTTGCATCCTCTAGTGGTGCCATAGTCCCTAGACTGAGGTTCTCTGGCTTAAAGACTCGGAGAACCCCCTTCTAATGATGTTTCGTCTTTGGGGTGTGCTCTGTCTCACATGAAACCAAATGTTTCAAAGATGTCTTCTGTATCGTACTGTAGAGAGAGAGAGGTATCTACTGAAGTTAGCATGCTAACCAGTTAGCCCTGGCCTGCCCTGTCCCATAATACCAGTTTGTACCTGAAGAGGCGATAGTGAGTCACTGTAGTGCCGTCAGAGTGGAATCAGTCCAACACGAGAGGATGAAGAAGTAGCGCTACTGCTCCGAAGGCGTATTGAAGGTGCTGCTCCCGGTTTGATCATTAAAGGGCAGGTAGCCAATGAAAGGAGCAGTAAGCACAGCAATGGCTGAAGCACTTCGCTAGTTAACCTTACTACCGCCCGGTCTCGCCAAGAAACCACATTCAGCAGCAAACACAAACAGAGCTGTGCTGAAGAATAACGTGCTTGGTGAGTAAAGGGACCAAGTAGTGCTTCTTCTAGAGTGGTAAGAACTGAAGAGGGAGGAGGAGGAGGGGGGCCTGTTCTCTTGGGTAATATGCTGCTCCCTATAGTTTGGGGTACCCATTTGACAGCTTGTCACCTCACACATTGTTGCTTTACGTGAATGAAAGCAGGAGAAAGCTGACTGCTGTTACTGCCGTACCGCCATGTCGTATTGCACCCATATAACTTCAGGTGGCATGTGGTTGTAAACCGTGTATCCTGTAGTGTTTACAATCACATACTTAACTGCACACTTTGCTACCTTAACACACTGTACTGTACACTTACACTAAGATGTGTTTGCCTCCTGCATATGCTAACTGCACCTCTGTTCTAGTATTCCCATTCTAATATGCAGATACAGCTCTTAGACACTTTGCATATGCCTTACTGTTTACTGTTTGTCTTAGCACTGTACCAATAATTTATATATGTATATATTATATATGTGTATGTATGTATTTTTGTGTGTGGCTGTGTGTATATGTGTGTGTGTGTATATATATATATATATATATATATATATATATATGTTTATAATGAATAAATAACTGCCCTGTAGAAGGAGCCTGACCATGTTTTGTTAAGCTGCCCAACCCTGTATTGGTATAATGACACTGTAAACTTGATAAAGTTGAATTGAATGAACAGTGTGACAGAGAACTGAATAACAGAAATGACTCACCAACAGGGCTGCACAATATTCAGCAGCGCTATCGCAGTGTGCGCTTGTGAAGCTCTCTCATCGTCGGATGTTCAATGTCTAATAAGACCAATTAAATTAAACATGTCAAGATACAACACAAACGCTTTCATGGTTCCTGGACTCAATACACACGAGCAGTCATGTTCACCTCACCTCTGTGTTTGGTGCACTGAGACCAACCATGGAGCATTACATTTTCTGAAAAGATGTTTCGCACTCATGAGAGCGTTGGTCATTTCTCTGTTCGTTTTACACTATACAGTGTCTTCTAAATATTGATGGTAAAGTCGTCTGGGGAAGTATTCATATGAATATGTATGTCTTGATGTATATTGCAATGGGGGCGGGGATGAAATTGTAACAGCAGTTTTTCCCAGTGTCATGCAGACCTGTGTTTTGTTCAGCAGTTGAGTTTCTTTAACCCAGTGTTTCTCAACCCTGGTCCTGGGGACAACCTGGCCTGCACGTTATAGTGGAGTCCCTGCTTAAACACACCCCCTGCAACTCAGAAAGGGCTTGTTAATGAGCTGATACGTTGAGTCAGATGAGCTGGAAGCAGGGAAAGCACTGTGCAGAGAAGGTGCCTTCAGGACCAGGGTTGAGATGCACTGCTTTAGGTAGATCGGTGGCTAAGCTAGCTGTCCAGATTGGTTGACACCACAGGGATTGTATGATGCGTTTGTGTGATGGATACCGGGCAATTTAAAAACGGTTTTAAAAAAAAGAAAAAAAAAGAAAAGGACCTAACGCTGGTAATGGAATACTGCTTAACACAAAATATGACACGTGAAATACTGAATACTGATCTCTGTATTCTCTCTCTCTCTCTCTCTCTCTCTCTCCACAGCTGACACTACAGAGCACCAAGTCACGAGTGGCCTTCTTCGAGGAGCTGTAGCTGCCCTAAAGCTGTGTACACGAGTGCTTTACCTTCCACATACTGTGTGTGTGCGAGTGAGAGTGTGTGTGTGTGAGTGAGAGTGAGTGTGTGTGTGTGTGTGTGTGTGTGAGAGTGATTGTGTGTGAGAGTATCACACAATCCCTGTGGTTGGTGCTCTGTACCAATCCGGACAGCTAGCTTAGCCACCGATCTACCTAAAGCAGTGCATCTCAACCCTGGTCCTGAAGGCACCCTCCCTGCACAGTGCTTTCCCTGCTTCCAGCTCATATGACTCAATGTATCAGCTCATTAACAAGCCCTTTCTGAGTTGCAGGGGGTGTGTTTAAGCAGGGACTCCACTATAATGTGCAGGGCAGGTTGTCCCCAGGACCAGGTTTGAGAAACACTGGGTTAAAGAAACTCAACTGCTGAACAAAACACAGGTCTGCATGACACTGGGAAAAACTGCTGTTACAATTTCATCCCCGCCCCCATTGCAATATACATCAAGACATACATATTCATATGAATACTCAGGAATTTTCCCCAGACGAATTGACCATCAGTATTTAGAAGACACTGTATAGTGTAAAACGAACTGAGAAATGACCAACGCTCTCATGAGTGCGAAACGTCTTTTCAGAAAATGTAATGCTCCATGGTTGGTCTCAGTGCACCAAACACAGAGGTGAGGTGAACATGACTGCTCGTGTGTATTGTGAGTCCAGGAACCGTGAAAGTGTTTGTATTGTATCTTGACATGTTTAATTTAATTGGTCTTATTAGACATTGAACATCCGACGATGAGAGAGCTTCACAAGCGCACACTGCGATAGCGCTGCTGAATATTGTGCAGCCCTGTTGGTGAGTCATTTCTGTTATTCAGTTCTCTGTCACACTGTTCATTCAATTCAACTTTATCAAGTTTACAGTGTCATTATACCAATACAGGGTTGGACAGTATAACAAAACATGGTCAGGCTCCTTCTACAGGGCAGTTATTTATTCATTCTAAACACACACACACACACATACATATATATATATATATATACACACACACACACACATATACACACACCCACACACAAAAATACATACATACACATATATAATATATACATATATAAATTATTGGTACAGTGCTAAGACAAACAGTAAACAGTAAGGCATATGCAAAGTGTCTAAGAGCTGTATCTGCATATTAGAATGGGAATACTAGAACAGAGGTGCAGTTAGCATATGCAGGAGGCAAACACATCTTAGTGTAAGTGTACAGTACAGTGTGTTAAGGTAGCAAAGTGTGCAGTTAAGTATGTGATTGTAAACACTACAGGATACACGGTTTACAACCACATGCCACCTGAAGTTATATGGGTGCAATACGACATGGCGGTACGGCAGTAACAGCAGTCAGCTTTCTCCTGCTTTCATTCACGTAAAGCAACAATGTGTGAGGTGACAAGCTGTCAAATGGGTACCCCGAACTATAGGGAGCAGCATATTACCAGAGAAGACAGTCCCCCCCTCCTCCTCCTCCCTCTTCAGTTCTTACCAGTCTAGAAGAAGCACTACTTGGTCCCTTTACTCACCAAGCGCTTTATTCTTCAGCACAGCTCTGTTTATGTTTGCTACTGAATGTGGTTTCTTGGCGAGACCGGGCGGTAGTAAGGTTAACTAGCGAGGTGCTTCAGCCATTGCTGTGCTTACTGCTCCTTTCATTGGCTACCTGCCCTTTAATGATCTAACCAGGAGCAGCAGCGCTACTTCTTCATCCTCTCGTGTTGGACTGATTCCACTTTGTACCTCTTCAGGTACAAACTGGCATTACGGGACAGGGCAGGCCAGGGCTAACTGGTTAGCATGCTAACTTCAGTAGATACCTCTCTCTCTACAGTACGATACATAAGACATCTTTG
>JAMWET010001059.1:0-20000 GCA_024036415.1 Prochilodus magdalenae | reverse complement strand
CAAGACGAGACGAAGATGACAAAGGTGGAAAAAACAAACACTTCATGGAAAAACAAGTTGTATTCACCCATCACAGGCTTAAGTGTAATGGAGTCTGTGCCTGATTTCCAGGCAGGAGGCGCTCTGGGAGCCACTTGCAGGTGATCTATTCGATAAATTTACTGTTTGGGCTGCGACTAATGACTGTTCCTATAATCAGTTAACATATGGACCATTTTCTCAGTCATGCAGTAAGCGTACCATGAAGGCTGTGTTAGTTTCTCGTCCTTTACTGCTGCAGTTGTTCAGTTTTATCTGTGCTTAAGACTGTCGTAATGAATTAGACTGCCTCAAACAACATAGGGTTCGCTTTGATTCTCAACGATGCGTTATATATACTGTAGATATATTTGGTAGACCATCAAAACTGTCCCTAAAGAACAGAACGTTCATCTTTGAGAGAGGAAAACCTCAACTCAGTGGTAGACATGACAGAATGTGCATTCCTGGCCATGTTCCCCATGAGGAGCCATCACTGGTAGAATCCAGCAATTTCACAGCCTTTATAAAGAACACCACCTTCTTCCCAAAGTGCTTAGTTGAGTTCATTACCTCGTACAGAGACTGCACAGTAGATGTCCACTCGCATAAGGAAAGAGGAAAGCCAAAGAAACCCAAAGCAGAACCGCAAGACCTGGTAGACCACCAAAACTGTCCCTGACAGATGGTCCCCAAACCGTACTTAAGCCGTTCATCTTTGAAAGAGAGGAGAACATCAAGCTTTACTCTGGCTTCAGGCTGTGTTAGCTTCTCGTCCTTTACTGCTGCAGTGGTTCAGTTTTATCTGTGCTTAAGACGGTCATAATGAATTAGACTGCCTCAAACAACCCTATGCTCCACAAGTGTGCTGCAGTCTTTCAGAAAGACCGTACGCATATAACTGAGCTTCTTAAAAGTTTAAGTACGACAATGTCACGTGTCGCACGACTAGAAACGTCCGAAATTTGTTGGAAGACCATGACCAAGACTTACATGCACTTCCAATTTCCCTGTCCATCTAATTTGCCAGATTTGAACCCAACTGAGCATCTGTGGGACCACCTTGTTCGTTGGGTTCGCTCTATAGATCCTCCCCTACACACCCTCCAGCAGCTGCACTGCAGTCAGCATGGCTTCAGATACCTGTGACAACCTACCAGGACCTTACTGAGTTACTCCCAGCTCATCTATCCACGGCCTGTGCTGCACATGGCGGTTACTCTGGATATCAGCTGGTGGTCAAATAAAAAATTAGACAAAGATTTATTATGTGCAATCAAGGCTGCCATAGAACTGAAAACTATTCATATTGGCATAGTTGAGTAAGGAGAACTCAGTACATGAACTGGCACATTGTGAAGCTCAGACACGTAAACCTCCTTCAGATACAACATGTGCAAAGGAGGACGGTAAAACGAGCATACTGCAACATCCCAGAAGGAATCAACCAACAGGAGTGAAACTTGGTGGGTAGGTTTGGCATCGTGAGACATGATAAGGATTCAAGTTTCATGCTCGGCCGCACATGTGATGTCAGCAAGGACCGGCCTTATTGATATAAATGACTGAACAGACAGTAAGAGACGACTGCAGACACGAGCCATCCTGTTAGTGCCAACACCATTGTGCCAAAGACGGCTGCACCACGCAGGACTACATGCACTCAGACCGTTACCACAAGTGCCCTGAAACGTCAGCTTCCCCAAAGACTAGAATGGTATCATGGCAAACTGACGTTTTTTTGACGATGAGTGGACATATGGTGGCTCGTTTGGTGACGCAGCTTGTTTCGTGATGATACTTCACTGACACAGTTTCAAGTCACATTCCTACAAATGTAAACCACGAACTTGGAACGACTGAATCTGAGCACACCATCGGATTTGAGCAATGAGGCTTGTAATATGAATGTAGCCAAAACACTCCATTTTGTCCGTGTGCTGCTGCAAGTCCCTCTGTACATCCTGAAACAGGTACGTGAAAAGCCAAAAGAGAGGCCCAGCTTGACTATCTATTTCAAACTGCTGACATAATCCGAGGCTCTGGGGCCAAACCACTGACCTGTTCGGACCCCAGCAGCTGAGTGCCTCTCACCAACTGCAGCGTGTGGCAGTTCATTGAAAGCCTTTCTCTGCAGTACTCGTCCCCAGGCTACAGTTAGCAGCGGGAAGTATTAGAAAACAGGACAGGGGAAAGTTCGGAGTCATTAATCATCCTAACAGGCCGACCTGAAAAGGCAGCAGCCCCCTTGTCACACTGCCCCCAGGCCCAAGGCTCCACCTGCCTGGACCAACTCACGCCATGTACTTTTAGGCAGATTCTGTGCTGGCAAAGCTGCTAGCCCAGCGTGGTAGCAGCCTGATAGACAGTTTCAGGTTTAATGCTCTGAGGTCAGGATTGGCTTTAATTCTCAACGTTGCATTATGTATACTGTAGATATATTTGGTAGACCATCAAAACTGTCGCTAAACACTTACAGAACTTTCATCTTTGAGAGAGAGAGGAAAAACTCAACTCAATGGTAGACATGACAGAATGTGCATTCCTGGCCATGTTCCCCATAAGGAGCCATCACTGGTAGAAGCCATCAATTTCACAGCCTTCATTAAGAACTCCATCCTCTTCCTGTGCTTAGGTGAGTTCATTACCTCATACAAAGACTGCACAGTAGATGTCCACTTGCATAAGGAAAGAGGAAAGCCAAAGAAAACCAAAGCAGAACCGCAAGACCTGGTAGACCACCAAAACTCCCTGCCAGATGGTCCCCAAACCGTACTTAAGCCTTTCATCTTTGAAAGAGAGGAGAACATCAAGCTTTACTCTGGCTTCAGATCTGAAAACATCCACGTGTGTTTCTGTCCATCCTACTGTGAGAGGACAACTGAATGCGATACAAACTGAACTCCTCACTGAGATAAAAGTATGGACTCTAAATATGCTACTGGGATTATTCGGCTCTCAAGAAGCAGAAAGGGAAACTAACATCTATGACTGAACTTTAAAGGTTTAGAAAAAATCCCTGCAGTTTTAGGAGAACCAAAGAAACTCTCATGGAAACAATGTGAGCTGTAAAGAAGGCAAAGCGAGAATGGAAAATACTGTGTACTATGATGCTTTAGAGGCCCTTGTGTGATTATGTATTAAAGCTCCAGGAAACACAAATAAAAAAAAATGATATGATACTGAACTGAGTGCTACATTAATTATGATAAACACAGTCTAAAAATGGGGATCGAATCTGAGAACGGTGTGGGTGTGGCTAACGAGCAGCTTGCAGCTCGATAGACAGCTCTCTGTTCAACACTCCTAGACTGGTTGGCCTCTTTTACAGAACGAACATCATTATCCAGCTTTTATGCCACGCTCACTGGACCAAAAGTCACAGACGAACCAGCGGACCAACAGACGAACCAACAGACGAACCAGCGGACCAACCGACGAACCAGCGGACCAACAGACGAACCAACAGACGAACCAGCGGACCAACAGACGAACCAGCGGACCAACAGACGAACCAGCGGACCAACAGACGAACCAACAGACGAACCAGCGGACCAACAGACGAACCAGCGGACCAACAGACGAACAAACAGATGAACAAAGCAATGTGCAAAGAAACTGACAAATGCCCTGTTACTGTATGGGTAATCTCAGTCACAGATGCTCCACCCACACGGAGATGGGGAGCCTGATATCCTCAGTGTGCTAACCTGGCCATGCCATCATGATTCCATATTCCGAGAATCCATATTCGGTTTTGCGCTATTCCGACAAGAATCCAAGTTTTAGTTGTTCCAGCTAGGTTCAGTCTAGAGAACACCAGGATCAGCCACAGACACCCATACGTCCATGTTTCTGAGGGACTGTTCGTCATGACTGCTGTCAGGACTGCCTAATTTAACATCTTGCCAAATAGCAGGTTTGTGATTGGTCGGTTTGCCCGCCAGTCGGATTTCCTTTCCTGCAGAGACAGGAGGTTCTTGGCCAAGTTAAATGGTAACTAGCACAAGACATACCGGTTTGGTGCTGCTGTGTAACAAAGTAAACTGCAAAAATGACGACCGAAACAATTTATAATGACAACGTGACTAACGGCCAGTCATTGGGACTACCCTGTCCCGTCTACGGACGCATCCAGATGAACTAGTTTTAGTCACTGCCAGTGGTTTTCACAATGGACTGTAATAGATATACCAGAAAGAGACAGACGGGCATATAACCGACACGGCTATTCTATTTTTCCAGGGATGATTTAATGATTTCCTCCCTTCCTATTGTTTCGATCGCTCCCAATACAGACAGGATGATGGCAAAAGCACACACTCAACGCAGGTCAGGAAAACAACAGCTGACAGAGGGACGTGAGGATTTGAGGGGATTTTGGCTTTGCTGCAAAGCCGCAGATCCGTGGAGGCAGTCTTTCTTCCCGAGGTGAACAGCCTCTCTTTCTCCCGCGCGAAGTCCAATTAGACAATCACACCAAAGCAGACGCTCGGCGCACACACAGGAGACCCCCTCAAACCTAACGAGTAATCACGAGACAGAAATCAATTAGCCTAGGTCTAACGAGGACATTTCACACCCTCCGACTAACTGAAGGAACGGATTCCGCAGCTGGAATGAGCTTTCTGATCTACTGCCCGACTGATTAAACAGTCACAGGGAGGGAGATACGAGGTGTTCATCTGTTTATTACTCCACAGGTAATGAAATATCTGATTCATTTCAGAGAACCAAACCAATTTGAAAAGAAACCTTGAGGTAATGGGATTAAAGACCTCCAGCAAACAAACATTAAGGGCTTGTGCAAACGGTAAGCGTGCCATGCATCTTTTCAGCCCTGTCCGGCTCGCATGCAACCGGCCCAGTGACGGACTTAGCAATAGTGTCCGTGGGTTATTCGGATTCACGGGGGAGATAATTACAGAGTTCTCTGAAAACGCATCCTTACCTGCTGTGTGCTTCTGAATGATGATTCGCTAATGATAACAGCACAAGCTCCGGCGCTCACCGCCGCTCACTCATGCAGACCCTACTTCATAATTACTCCTGAATAATACATCACAAATGCTCGCCACTGTCTAAAATATGAATTGTGTGCTTCCTTGGCAATGGCTCATTCTGTGCAGATGTGTCAGCAGCCGTGAAGATTTCCCCACTTCAGGCGTACAAAGGCATCAGGAACATCAGAAGCAGAAATGAAATGTAATTGGCCTTTTTCTTGTGATAATAAAAAGTGATAATGTTTAAAACATGGATTCAATGATTAGGACGATGTAGTTGATGGCTGAGTTTGGTGCACTATGCAAATACAGGGGTTGGACAATGAAACTGAAACACCTGGTTTTAGACCACAGTCATTTATTAGTATGGTGTAGGGCCTCCTTTTGCAGCCAATACAGCATCAGTTGGTCTTGGGAATGACATATACTGCGTCCTGCACAGTGGTCAGAGGGATTTGAAGCCATTCTTCTTGCAGGATAGTGGCCAGGTCACTACGTGATGCTGGTGGAGGTTCGTCCTTCTTGGTGGTATGCTGACATTACCCTGGATACCGTGGCTCTTGATACATCACAAAGACTTGCTGTCTTGGTCACAGATGCGCCAGCAAGACGTGCACCAACAATCTGTCCTCTTTTGAACTCTGGTATGTCACCCATAATGCTGTGTGCATTGCAGTATTTTGAGCAGAACTGTGCTCTTACCTGCTAACTGAACCTTCACACTCTGCTCTTACTGGTGCAATGTGCAATTAATGAAGATTGGCCACCAGGCTGGTCCAATTTAGCCATGAGACCTCCCACACTAAAATGACAGGTGTTTCAGTTTCATTGTCCAACACCTGTGTGTGTGTGTGTGTGTGTGTGTGTGTGTGTGTGTGTGTGTGTGTGTGTGTGTGTGTGTGTGTGTGTATGTATATATATATATATATATATATATAATATAATATATATTATATATATATATATATATATATACACATATACACACACACACACACACACACACACACACACACACACACACACACACATACACACATACACATACACATACACATATATATATATATATATATATATATATATATATATATATACTCACTCATCAACAAAAAAAATAAACAAGTTAGTAATAATAATGATATATTAATAATAATAATAACACACTCTCAGTGAATGACTGGCCCCACCTCACCTAATCTCAGAATACCTGTATCATGATATAATATTTTTGCCCTGTCATCCACCCCTAGGTAGTGAGCTGCTGGTATGAGTGTATCAGACACCACAATGTTGCAGGAGTATTTACACACTGTCCACCTACTGACCACTCCATTAGAAACGCTTCCCGTGTAGCTCCACCTTGCTGGTGTCCAGTTAGAGACTTATTCCTCCTCTGAGCATTCTTCACTGGTCAGTATTCTGACAACAGGACCACCGTTCACTGGTCAGTTCTCAACCCAGCAGTGACACTAAGGGCTTCATGAACTCCTGTTGACACAGTCGCCTTAGTAACAGTAATTATAAACCTATAAGGAGGCTATGAGTGTAAACACACACTGCAACAAAGAGATCTGTACAGAACCAACTTTTCTCAATATTTTATGAAGGGTTTCTTTCATTCGTCAAAGCCAGCCCCTTCAGTTGAATAAATTTCATTTCCAATTTCAGCCCATTAACTTTTTACTGGGGGCATCTTTCTGCAACCACTTTCTCATTATTGCTTTTTTATTAGCCACCAATAATGTTTTCAGCGAATATTTGTTATTATTTCCAGTAGACTGGAGTGTATTCCTCCAAGAAATTCGAAATCAGGCATGAGAAATCGGTCTCTATTCCTCTGTTCCCATCCTTTCTACTGATTATGCCAATGCAATTCTTGTATCAGTAAAAGTGGTTCCCTACACCACTTCTGGTGGGGGTATGGGCATTCTGGTGGGGATGTTCTGGCTAGGAAACTGAGCTGTACCATATGGACATGATATCATTACAGTTCTGTTAGTACATGTCGCAATGCACCCAGCAACATGTTGGAAATCACTGATGCAAATAAAAGTCAATTTATACACATGGAAACGCAGTGACAGAGAGCACTGCACTGTACCACCTCCTCCCAATCTATGAATCCCGTCACTATCAGACCCTGCAGGTATTTACAGCCCCATCATCCTTGTGTAGCGCCATCTGCAGGTGCCTGAAGCTACTGCCACCTTAAACAAGCTCATTTTTTGTGAGCACATACAGGCGTTGGACAATGAAACTGAAACACCTGTCATTTTAGTGTGGGAGGTCTCATGGCTAAATTGGACCAGCCTGGTGGCCAATCTTCATTAACTGCACATTGCACCAGTAAGAGCAGAGTGTGAAGGTTCAGTTAGCAGGTAAGAGCACAGTTCTGCTCAAAATACTGCAATGCACACGACATTATGGGTGACATACCAGAGTTCAAAAGAGGACAAGTTGTTGGTGCACGTCTTTCTGGCGCATCTGTGACCAAGACAGCAAGTCTTTGTGATGTATCAAGAGCCACGGTATCCAGGGTAATGTCAGCATACCAACAAGAAGGACGAACCTCCACCAGCATCATGTAGTGACCTGGCCACTATCCTGCAAGAAGAATGGCTTAAACTCCCTCTGACCACTGTGCAGGACGCAGTATATGTCATTCCCAAGACCAACTGACGCTGTACTGGCCGCAAAAGGAGGCCCTACACCATACTAATAAATGACTGTGGTCTAAAACCAGGTGTTTCAGTTTCATTGTCCAACCCCTGTATGTATATATATATGTATATATATATATATATATATATATATATATATATATATATATATATATATATATATATATATATATATATATATATATATATATATATATATATATATATATATATGCCAAATCAGAATTAATAATGTGGACTGCAGTAGGAATTTTTTATGTAACGTAAGGTACAATTTTATTTTATGTAAACTCTTTAGTATCTGATAAATGATCAAACTGAAGTGGGAAGTGAAGGCAGCTCCTAAGTTCTGGAACCCAGGTGCAGTCTGTTACATTTAATTGGACCTGTGTTTGGGAGCTCCGGCTGAGAATTATAATGTGACAGAACACGCACCCACACATCCGGGTTTACGCCTAATTTGCTGAAACCTCCAAAAGAACTTGGTTCTATCTATGGAGTGGATCTTCAGTTTCTCTCATCTGGCAAGCCAAGCCTCTCCTGTTTGCTGTAAAACGAATTACTTCATGGCTTAATGCTTTCATCTGAGTAATGCTGTGTATCTGAAGTACGAACTGTTACGCAACATTTACAACCATAAAAATGGCTCTGGAAACGTGATTACAGGCATGAGTTCCAAGAATAACCAACCGCACGGAAAATACTGACAAAGCACCAGCGCTGCAGCCCCTCCCCGCCACCCCACACCCCACCGGCTCCTGCAGCAGGTGTTTGAGAAGGTGTTCTGTAAGCAGTATACAGTATTACTGATAAAACATGATTCAGATGATGCTACATTAATCAGGTTTATAAACTCACTGATTGGACTGCTTTGTTCTGGAATTCCACAGATTTTTTTTTTAAGTTGCATAACCAGTAACCAGTGGCAACCAGTCATTCACAGTGACTACATGTGTACTGCCCGTCTCATCATTCCACAAACCCACGTCAGCCGAAACAATGTCGGTAATTAAAATAGGCTGTAACTCAGATCCTTCATCATATGCAGCAGCTTTTCACTGATTCAAATTCTAAATAATATATGCTTATTGAAACGTTAGTGTCGCTAATACTCATGATAAAGGGATACTCTCATTGCTAGATGACAAAACAACTAACGACTCTAACAAGCTAATCTTTGTATTGAAATGCCAAATCGGATTAATGAACATTAAAATTGGTAAAATTGTGACTTTCTTGGCGACTACCTAGCTCTACAACATCCTGCATGTACCTCTCCATCATGAATAAACATATTCGTAATATTGGTATAAAAGCTCACCAGACAAAAAATATATTGTGTTGGTTACTTTGTGTTTAAGGTGGTGGTGACTTCAGGCTCCTGCAGATGGCGCTGCACGAGGATGATAAATACCTGCGGGGTGTGAGTGACTGGGTCCACAGATTGAGAAGAGGTGCTACAGTGCAGGGAATGTCTCGTTCCATGTGTGGAAAACGCTCCAGAGCAGATGTTAATGATTGGCTAAAAGGAGTGACTGCATGTGGGCGTGGCCAAAGACCATAGTGTGAAGGAAGTAGCTGAATCTGCAGGTGTATGGAAGCGTACGGTCGTACGGGTCTACCAGCAGTGGCTAAAATCCCAGTCTACAGGGAATTCTCCTCGGAACTGTGCTAGGGAAGGCATCCACCAAATCTGGCCCAACTGAGTAATTCATTGAAGTGTGGCTGAACACTGATGTGGCCTAAATCCAGAAACTTACATACATATACATACATGTAGATTCTGGAGACCAATGTCCAGGAATCAGTGACAAAGCTGAAGCTGCGCCAGGGCTGGATTTTCCAACAAGACAACGACCCTAAACACTGCTCAAAATCTACTAATGCAATTATGCAGAGGAACAAGTACAACGTTCTGGAATGGCCATCTCAGTCCCCAGACCTGAATATTATTGAAAATCTGTGGTTTCACTTAAAGCGAGCTGTCCATGCTCATCAAACCTGAATGAACTAGAGATGTTTTGTAACGAAGAATGGTCTACAATACCTTCAGCCACAATCCAGACTCTCATTAGAAGCTATAGGAAGCGTTTAGAGGCTGTTATTTCTGTGAAAGGAGGATCTACTAAAGGTTTTTTTTTTGGTGCCCAAATTTATGCACCTGCCTACTTTTGTTTAGACGATTATTGCACACTTTCTGTAAATCATATAAACTTCATTTCACTTCTTAAATATCACTGTGTTTGTCCCCTATATTATATATTTAACGCATCCAAACAATCAATGCTTTATAAAGGAAAATCAGGAAAATTAACAACATTGCCCAAACTTTTGCACCCCACTGTATGTGTGTATATATATATATATATATATATATATATATATATATATATATATATATAAAAATTAAAAAAACTGAAAACTGTATGAGGAAATTCTCACAGGCATGATATGATCTCACGATAACAAGGCGTATCTGGGGGAATGTGGTACCGATAATGAGCCGAACTAGGGTGAAATCTAACACAAACTAGAGCGCTTCCACTAAAACCTGCCCCCAGACTCCTCTGGTCTGTCACCTGCAGAAAAATCCATAGGTACACAACTAGCTAAACACCAAGACAACTGTTTTTCCTTATTCCTACCATCCCTCTGCTCACACACTTCTACAAGCTTAGTTTTCAACTTAGTTTACATCCCACACAGTTTCTCAAGGTTGTCACATCAGGCCCTAAAACTTTGTGTAGCAGAGACGCTGCTATTTTATGCAGGGCACTGTGGATATAATGCTTGTTAGTTTTCAACAGCACGACTACCGGGTACTAAGAACATGGTCCACAACTGAACAGTGACTATTTGTGTTCAGCGCACTGTTTATAAATGACTACACTGTTACAATATGCAATATTCATAACACTACATGTGCCAGTAAAGGAGGTTGCTCTAGATAAATGGATACATCCTTAAATTAGGGCTTGCACTTTAACCTCGCAGCATATTTACCCCCCGTGTCTTCTCTCTTGGGGTGAGATGAGGAGAAAAATAAAAGATTCAGACTTACACCCCTGCTGTATCCAAGGTAGGAGGTTCAACCTTACCACTACCTTGATCCTCCTACTTTGAATACAGCATGGATGTAAGCCCGAGTCTCTTATTTTTCATCCTTTCTGTCTCTAGTGTATAAAGACGAGGGCTTGCCACCAGGGTGACAAATTGACGCCCACCACCGTCGAATGTGGGCAAATATTTCCGTTTGCCAGGTAGATCTGCTTCACCCACTGGAAACTGTGGGTTTAAATAAAACTGAAGCAAATACATTTAAAAAGTGAAAATGTAAGATGGCCTACTGATGACAGATGTGTGGGCCAGTAGTGTTTTTCTCTATGTACCAGTAAGCATATCATTAGTACGTGTATTGTTGTTGCAACAAAACAGAAATGATCCAAAGTAGATCATGCTCCCACAGAAAACCTACACCCGCAACCTAAACCTTAACACACATTGTCAAAAGAATAGCTGCACCCAGACGGAATCAACCGACAGTAATGAAACTTGGTGGGTAGGTTTGACATTGTGAGACAGGTTCGACATTGTTCAAGTTTCATCCTTGGCTGTGACGTAATCTATATATATCTATATCTTCTGGACTCCCGTATGATAAAGACATAATCTAAAATTAATTATTCATTTCTGGTTCCTCGGTTTCCCGCTCAAACAACACACATTACCCAGCAAAAGTTAAGAAACAGCTACTCATAGAAGGTAACCCTCATGGAATTATACAGTCCACCTTCAAACCCTCCAGAGTGGATCTTTACAGGAGGATGAACCAGCTTTCTTACCCTGCAGTGGAGCTGATAGAACAAGGTTTATTACTAAGCAGGTTTGGAACGATTCTATTGGTCGGTCCCTCATGAATATTTACTAAACTGAAAGGAGAACTAGAGCTTTTACACTGTGCAGGAAAAGAGATCAAAGTTTTTAAACCACTAAATATATATTAGAGGTGGAGATATGGAGGAGTATCATACTGTGGGACATCAGGAGTAGATGTGGTGTATCAGGATATGGACTGGTATAGACTCATCAGTCTGTAGAGTCTTTAAGATCAACACCACCATCCGTTTAGTTGGGTGTGTCCAAACTATTGACTGGTACTGTATATACCACAGGAAGCTGAATGCTCCTCATGTGGACATTAACAGGTTAAAAGCACTTACCAGGCCCAGACAGAAAAAAAATAAAAAGTACAAAGCATACACGTCACACGGCCCGCTACATCAGAAGCACTTTCAGCCTGGATGCGTCGATGTGAGCAAATTTCACATGTGAAAAGTAGGCTATGCTAAGTGCTCCGAACCTGAAAAGAAAAGCTCACCTTTTTGAAGTTGCTCTGCTTGCTGGTGCCTCTCTCTGTGTTCTCGTTATGCAGGATGTCCAGAGGAGTCTCCCTCTCCTTCAGCTTCAGAGACTCGATTTCTGTCTTCAGCTCATTCAGCTGCTCCTGCAGGTGCTTGCTCTTCTCCATGTATTCAACCCTGATCAGCACAGACACAAAGAGTCACAGAATGCAGGAAAATCAGACAAAGAAAAACGCATATTTATTTAATTCAGAGGAAATCATTTCTTCATAAGACAAAGTCCTTGTCACGGTGAGTATTCTAAAATACCTATACATAACATAAGCTCTCCGGACGAATTATTTATACCTCCACAAGCACAAATAACAGCTGCGATTGGATTTGGCATCTACTGGACATGTTTCTGGATGTAGGCCACATCAATGTTCAGACACTCTTGCAGCAAAGAACAGCGGGGCTGGGATTGCCAGATTTGGGGGAAGCCTCCTCTGGCACAGTTCTGAGGAGAGTTTCAAGCCACTGCTGGTAGACCCGTATGACCGTACGCTGCTTCCATACACCTGCAGATTCAGCTACTTCCTTCACACTATGGTCTTTGGCCACGCCCAAATGCAGTCTCTCCTTTTAGCCAATCATTAACATCTGCTCTGGAGCCATTTCCCACACATGGAACGAGACACACCCTGTACTGTAGCACCTCTTCTCCATCTATGGACCAACATATCATCCTCATGAAGTGCCATTAACAGGCATCAACTGCTTATAAGCATAAGGTCAGTCATAAACATACACATACTGCTTTTGTAAGTCAGTTGTTGAGTGCTTAACCCCTGATGGATGTAGGCTAAGGCCACATAGCTATCCCTTCAGTTAAACCCATGTTATAAACTCCTGACCAAAAGGACAGTCAAGAAAACAAGGCAAGTCTATGTGACAAAACCACCCAAGCCTAGTGGATCTCTGCAGATCTCGTAGGCTTTTGGACAGAGCGGGTTTTATTCACACGACTCACTTCTCCTTCTCGATCTCCATAGACAGGCGTTTCATGTCCGTGTCTTTGAAGTCAAAGCTCAGGTTCTCCGTACTGAAGCTGAGGTCACGAGGAAGAGCACCGGGAGACAGCGGAGTAGCCTGAGAGAGAGAGAGAGAGAGAGAGAGAGAGAGAGAGAGAGAGTTAGTTAGAGAGAGAGAGAGAGAGAGAGAGAGAGAGTGAGAGAGTGAGAGAGAGAGTGAGAGAGTGAGAGAGTGAGAGAGAGAGAGAGAGAGAGAGAAAGAGAGTGTGAGAGAGTGAAAGCGAGAGAGAGAGAGAGAGAGAGAAAGAGAGTGTGAGAGAGTGAGAGCGAGAGAGAGAGAGTTAGAGAGAGAGAGACAGAGACAGAGAGAGAGAGAGAGAGACAGAGACAGAGAGAGAGAGAGAGAGAGAGAGAGAAAGAAAGAGAGAGAGAAAGGGAGAGAGAAAGGGAGAGTAAGAGAGTGAGAGAGAGAGAGAGAGACAGAGAGAGAAAGAGGGAGAGAAAGGGAGAGAGAGAGAGAGTAAGAGAGTGAGAGAGAGTGAGAGTTAGAGAGAGAGAGACAGAGAGAGAAAGAGGGAGAGAGAGAGAGAGGGAGAGAGAGAGAGAGAAAGGGAGAGAGAGAGAGTGAGTGAGTAAGAGAGGTGAAGAGGGTAGAGAAAAACACACACCATGCAGCCAGTGCATAGCAACACACAGACTACAGTCTGTAACTGTAGAACTACAGATATGGCAGGTGAAGCTGATAAACTGGATGAGTGCACATGACTGAAGTGCAGGGTTAGTGTATCTAGCCAGGGTCGATACACCGTCAGCGACATCATCATATAACGCAGAGTGCTAAAACAGGATCTGCACTAGCCGGTTATGTAACCTAGAGATTCGTGGCCAGACAGAGTTTTAATGTGTTAAGTAATATGCTGCCCGTCACCCCTCTCCCACCTCGGCTTCACAAATCTGATGATTAGATGCCTGCATGAACCCTGGAGCAAAGGGGGCTTCCGAATGCCCAGATTAATAACCATCGGCTTAGGAGTAATAGCTCCGACATGCTGCCTCCAAGACCCTACATTTACATTTCCTCTTTAATAGCATTTATAAAGAAAGAAAGAAAGAAAGAAAAAAAAAAGAAAACCACACTCATTCATTTTCATCCCTCTATTATTCAGATCCCAGGTTCAAACCGTTCACTCAGGGTTTCATTAAATGCAGGCAGCAGGCGGAGAGCACTCCAGCACGCTGTGTGTTTGACCCCGCTTGATATTCATATTCAATGAAGCCGAGTGATGCGGCGACAACTTCCTCGCTCGCAGTTCAGCTCACAACGGGCGGACGTTCTGATCCCGGCCGTAATCCGATTCTAAAGAGCGGTGATTTGCAATTCCGGCGACGGCGGAACCTGCGGGACGGCTATCGGCTGGGTCTGCAGCAGCCCTCCTCTCTGCTTATCTGGTGGACTCGGAGCTGATAAGGCTGCGGGATCAGAGGAGGAACTTGCTAAAGGCTGAATCACTGGGTAGTTCAGCAAGGGCTCGGAAAGCACGGAGGAAAGGAAACGTCAGCAGCCGGAGATTTCACCGTGACGTGATGAGATTTTAAACCCTGAGGATGCTTCAAATGTGTACGGGTCAGAGGCCTGCAGGTAACGCCAGCTTAGCAGAAATAAGAGGAGAGGGCTGTTCCTGGAACTGCAGGCGCCTACAGGCCGGAAGGTGGGGTTTATATACATTCATGTCTCCCCCTCTCTCTCTCTCTCTCTCACCTTCTCCTTTCTTCCCCCCCTCTCCCCCCCTCTCTCTCTCACCTTCTCCTTTCTTCCCCCCCTCTCCCCCTCTCTCTCTCACCTTCTCCTTTCTTCCCTTTCTCTCTCTCGCTCTATAACAATGCCATGTAGAGATATTATGGGATATTATTTGGCCCTTGATCAGGGAATACGGGCTCACCTAACAGAAACCTTAGATTCCACTACTTGAAAGACTCTTCTTTCCTTCTCTCTCTTTCTCTCTTCCCTTTCTTTCTCTCTCTCTCGCTTTTTCTTTCTTTCTTTCCCTACCTCTCTCTCGTTTTCTCTTACTTTCTCTCTCTTTCTTACTCTCTTTCTTTTTCTCTCTCCTTCTCTCTTTCTTCCCCCCTCCCTCTCTTGTTCTCTCGTACTTTCTCTCTCCTTTTCCTACTCTCTCCCTCTCTTTTTCTCCCTCTCTCCCTATCTCCCTCTCTTTTTTCTTTTTCCCCTCCCTCCCTCACGTTCTCTATTACTCTTTTTTAGTTTCCCCCTTCCCTCTTTCTTGTTTTCTCTTACTTTCTTTCTCTCTTTCTTTCTCTCGTTTACCCCCTCCCTCTCTCTCGTTCTCTTACTTTCTCTCTCTTTCTTTCTTAATCTCTCTCCCTTTCTTTCTCTCTTTTACCCCTTCCTCTCTCTCATTCTCTTACTTTCTCTTTCTTTCTTTCTTAATCTCTCCCTTTCTTTCTCTCTTTTACCCCCTCCCTCCCTCTCATTCTCTCTTACTTTCTCTTTCTTTCTTAATCTCTCTCCCTCTCTTTCTTTCTCTCTTTTACCCCCTCCCTCTCTCTCATTCTCTATTACTTTCTTAATCTCTCTCCCTTTCTTTTTCTCTCTTTCTTTCTCGTTTTTCTTTTTCCCCCTCCCTCTCTCTCATTCTCTTTTTCTTACTCTCTCTCTTTACCCCCTCTCTCGTTCTCTTACTTTCTCTCTCCCTTTCCCTCTCTTTCTTTTTCTTCCTTTCTTTCCCTTTTTTTCCTCCCTTTCTCTCGTTCCCTCTTACTTTCTCTTTTTTTCTTTCTCTCCTTTTTCCTTTATTTTTCCCCCTCCCTCTCTCTTGTTCCCTCTTAATTTCTCTCTCTTTCTTTCTTACTCTCTCTCTCTCCCTCTCTCTCCTATGTAGAGATATTATTTGGGCCTTGCTCAGGGAATACGGGCTCACCTAAAAGAAATCCTGGGTTTGTCACTACTTGAAAGACTCTTCTTTCCTTCTCTCTCTATTTCGCTTTCTTTTTTCTTTCTCTCTTCCCTTTCTTTCTCTCTCTCTCTTTTTTCTTTTTCCCCTCCCTCTCTCTCGTTTTCTCTTACTTTCTCTTTCTCTCTCCTTCTCTTTCTTCCCTCCTCCCTCTCTCGTTCTCGCTTACTTTCTCTCTTTCTTACCTTAATCTCTCTCCCTCTCTCCCTTTCTTTCTCTCTCTTTCTTACCTTAATCTCTCTCCCTCTCTCCCTTCCTTTCTCTCTCTCCCTTTCTTTCTCTCTCTTTCTTTCTTACTCTCTCTCCCTCTCTCCCTTTCTTTCTTACTCTCTCTCCCTTTCTTTCTCTCTCTTTCTTACCTTAATCTCTCTCCCTCTCTCCCTTTCTTTCTCTCTCTTTCTTTCTTACTCTCTCTCTCCCTCTCTCCCTTTCTTTCTTACTCTCTCTCCCTTTCTTTCTCTCTCTTTCTTACCTTAATCTCTCTCCCTCTCTCCCTTTTTTTCTCTCTCTTTCTTTCTTACTCTCTCTCTCCCTCTCTCTCCTATGTAGAGATATTATTTGGCCCCTGATCAGGGAATACAGGCTCACCTAAAAGAAGTGCTAGGTTTGTCACTACTTGAAAGACTCTACACTGTGCTCCACTATGACCGAACCGGAAGTATAAAACTCTTATGATCTCCTACTGTAACTACATGTTCATGCTGGCCACTTTTCATTACTTCTTGGCATCATCGTTCGCCTCCAAAGCGTGCCATGACTATAAATATTATTAATTAATACGCACTGTGGGTTACACAACAGTACTGATCTGAAGTCGTGCTATGCTGTGAGACGCTGGCCTTGAAGTGCTGATCTGCTTAGCCTCCCGCTGCCGACCCTCACACCAGCGCCAATAAAAACTCTCTCATCTTTAAACTTCGGTATTTTCAGCCGCTAGTGTTTGTCCGTCCGAGACGGAGAGAATGAGGCTAGCATGAAAACCAACCCAGTCACAGCACCGGAAACAGCGGCATTTCCCCGGGCAGGACCAAGCGGCTTCAAAAGATGTGTCACTGGGAGTGACGGTTATTGGCATCATCGCTAATGCACGTCACTGATGAGTTTGGAAGCAGGGCGTGCTACCAGTGGCCCCGCGTGTGTTGGGGAAGTGGCAAGTGTACCGAATATAGGCGAGTTTGCTTGTGATCTCCAGCAAGCTTGTGTTTGGCTCCTGGGCTGCTCCATTCCCTGGGCCTCCTGCAGGTCCTGCTTCAGCTGATCCCTTCTTCTTTAGCTCTGTGGAGAGACATGAGCATGAGTCATTCGCTGTGGGCACAAGGAGCCTCCTCTAATTGATATACAACCAGCTGAAACTGAGCAGGTAGGCACTCTGAAGGAAGGCACAGAGGTGCTTTCAGATCAGGATGCAAAGTCGTACTACAAGCTACTCCTGGCTTTACACATGCCTTGTGCCGTAGTTGACGGTGTGACCGTAGGACTGCACATACAACTATATACAGGATGATTATGAGAAAAACAGCAGTGGGATACTTCCCGTCAAGAATGCCCGTTCCCCCCAACCCTTTTACAGCTTGCCACTGCGTTGGTGTAAAACCAAATGGCTGGCCCACAGACATACAGGACCCCACAGGGGGATTCTGAAGCTTGAGTGCTTGCTCCACCTGCAACCGAAAAAGAGTGGAGCTGTGGCAGCATCAGTGTCTTGTTATCGATGCCATGTTCTGAGCAGAAAGCTCTCACCACTAGCACCGCACAGTGGTCTCATGTACGATATGGCTTCAGTAACTTAAGGGACATGATTGCATCTCTGTGTCACTGTCGTGTTGGGTTAAAACTTCATGGACCCACAGAAACATTCCAAAATTGCTAGGGTGGAAAAACCGGGTTATATAATATTTATAGAAGTTAAAAAGAGTTTTCATTTTGGAGATACAAGGTTCAGTAAGTAAAGAACACCGACCCACTGCACGCTGCACTAGAAAGAAAACATCGTTAGTTTTGCTTAACTGCACTTAGCGCAGTGCGCCGGGGGAACACTGAGTAAAAAGGATTTGGCTCTTCTAGCCGTTTCTACTTTCTCTGTTCCGACTTGCCTTAAACCTTAAAGGATACCTGATTCTGAGCATATATATACACATCACCATATCAGCAAGCTGCTATTCTACACGCACAGGAACGCCACGGTTACACCAGTGGGTATAATACTAATAACACTACTACTACCACCATCACCACCACCACCATCATTACTACTACAACCACCACCACCACCATTATTACTACTACAACCACCACCACCACCACCATTATTACTACTACAACCACCACCACCACCATTATTACTACTACAACCACCACCACCACCATTATTACTACTACAACCACCACCACCACCATTATTGTTATTCCCACTGTGGGTATAATACCAATAACACTACTACTACCACCACCACCATTACTACTACAACCACCACCACCACCACCATCATTACTACTACAACCACCACCACCACCATTATTGTTATTCCCACTGTGGGTATAATACCAATAACACTACTACTACCACCACCACCATTACTACTACAACCACCACCACCACCACTACTACTACTACAACCACCACCACCACCACCACCATTATTGTTATTCCACTGATGGGGTATAAATAGCCATACCACTACTACTACCACCACCACCATTACTACTACAACCCACCACCACCCAACCACCACCACCACGGTCTACTACTACAACCACCACCACCACCCACACACCGATTACTACTACAACCGTACCATACCACCCGCCACCATTACTAGACTACACTCCCACCACCATTATTACTACTACAACAACCACCACCACCATTATTGTTATTCCCACTGTGGGTATAATACCAATAACACTACTACTACCACCACCACCATTATTACTACTACAACCACCACCACCACCATTACTACTACAACCACCACCACCACCACCATTACTACTACTACAACCACCACCACCACCACCATTACTACTACAACCTCATTATTATAATATAATATATATATATATATATATATATATATATATATATATATATATATATATATATATATACACACACACACACACACACACACACACACACATATACACACACATACACACACAAGTATTTTTTCATAACAGTGATGCAAAGTGCTTGACAGTAAAGTTGTTAAGCTTAACAGTAACAGAAGAAACCAAATATTTAACTATTATATTAAACCCTATAACAGCCTATTGTTTGTGGAAGGTCAGTACCTGCAGATCTACAATGACGAGCTGGACCGACGGACATTCTTTAATGCACTTTGTCAGTCAGAGCTTTATAGACGGATATCAGAAGTTTAGGCAGTGTCTGTGCTAAATGATACAGGAAGCCAGTGTAGTTCTTTCCAAGTGGGAGTGATCTGAGCTCTCTGTTTTTCCATGCTGCTGCGTTTTGTATAAACAATTTGTAAAGGTGATGGATTGTTTTTCTTCAAAAATAAACTCCCAGCAGTGAAAACGCTACCGTAATTAAAACTGTGCTTGAAACAAACGTGTCCTCTCTGCATACGCTCCGAGACGAGAGGCTGAACTTTAGTGATGTTTCTCAAGATAATCAAAAGTCACTTGTCAGAGACTGCATTCCAATGTGAGAATATATCAGATCGGAGCTTAGATCAGAACCAGAGTTTCACACATCAAGGTCTGATATTTGGAGCTATAGAGATGAGCTTTCTCATTAAGGCTTTTTCCTCATAAGAAATTTTTAGGATCAAGTATATCTTACTGTGGAACATCTGACAAAACAGCTGGTAGATTTGCAGAATTATGGAAATGTATAATTGTGTCATCAGCATAGCTATAAAAAAACTGACCCATGTTTTCCTAATGACATCACCTACGGTTACAATTTTTCATAGGATGTACC
>JAMWET010001058.1:0-36330 GCA_024036415.1 Prochilodus magdalenae | reverse complement strand
AAGGTTCAAAAGACTATGACTTACAACTGGGTTTAAATTACCATGTGTACCTATGTAAATACTGGTGTTGGGTTTGGTGCTGTGTTTTTTCTTTATTTTTTCCTCCTTTTCTTCTAATTTTTTTACATTTTTTTTTTAATTATCTGTGAAGTTGTGGTTTGTTTCTCTTTCTTTTCAATACCACAGTTAAGAAAGGGGCAGGGTGACACCCCCCCTTAAAGAAAAAATATTCTGTGTGCCCCTAGCAAAAGGAGTTTACATAGTTTCTGTGTATCCCTTGGTAAAGGGAGGTTACAGTGTGGTGATGTAAACATGTACCCAGTTTGGTAACTTTAGGACCTTCCATGCCCTCGCTAGGCCTTCCATGATTGGTTTTTACCACCTGAGGTTTATGTCTAAATTCCAATACCAAATGGTTTTGGCTGTAACTCCCTGACCTTTAAGCCTAGAGTCAACAAACATGGGCAATGTCATCAGAGCGTGGGGTTTCAACATGTGCCAAGTTTGGTAACTCTAGGACCTTCTATGCCCTTGGTAGGCCTTGCATAATTGGTTTTTAACACTTGAGGCTTAAGTGAAAATTAACATTTACCAAATTGAATTTGGCTGTAACAGCCCGACCTTTGATCCTAGAGTCTCCAAACATGGGCCAGGTCATCAGAGTGTAGTGATGTGAATGTGTCCCAAGTTTGGTAATTTTAGGACCTTCCATTCCCTTGTTTGGCCTTGCATGATTTGGCCTTGTTTTTACCACTTTAGGCCTGTGTCTAAATTCACATTTACCAAATGGTTTTGGCTGTAACTCCATGACCTTTGTTCATAGAGTCACCAAGCTTGGGCCAGGTCATTAGAGTATGGTGATGTCAACGTGTGCCCAGTTTGGTAACTCCAGGACCTTCAGTGCCCTCACTAGGCCTAGTATGATTGGTTTTTCCCACTTGAGGCTTAAGTCTAAATTACCATTTACCCATCTAATTTGGCTGTAACTCCCCACCCTTTGACCCTAGAGTCAACAAACATGGGCAAGGTTATCAGAGTGTGGGGTTGTCAATGTGTGCCAAGTTTGATAACTCTAGGACCTTCCATGCCCTCACTATGCCTTGCATGAATGGTTATTACCACTTGAGGCTTATTTCTCAATTCACATTTACCAAATGTATTTGGCTGTAATTCCATGACCTTTGATCGTAGATTCACAAAACTCGGGCCAGATTATCAGAGTGTGGGGTTGTCAATGTGTGCCAAGTTTGATAACTCTAGGACCTTCCATGCGCTCCCTAGGCCTTGTATGATTAGTTTCTCCAAATTAACATTTACCCAACTGATTTGGCTGTAGCTCCCTGACCTTTGAACCTAGAGTCACCAAACTCGGGCCATGTTATCAGAGTTTGGAGCTTGTCAATGTGTGTCAAGTTTTGTTAGTCTAGGACCTTCCATGCCCTCGCTAGGCCTTGCATGATCGGTTTTTACCACTTGAGGCTTATGTCTCAATTCACATTTACCAAATGTATTTGGCTGTAACTCCCTCACCGTTAATCCTACCATTAATGTCACACCTCCGCCTCTTCCGGCTTCCCCGCTCTTTGGGACTCCACTTCCCAGAGGGCCAGGCTCGATGACGTCATGTCTGTGCGCCGCTGTCCGGACTCTGTGATGCACTCTAGGTCACCTGCGTTTTAGCCACAGCTGTTAGCAATCGCTTCCTTCCTGTATTTAAGCTACACACAAACACTCACTTTGTGCGAAGCTTCGCCAAACTTAGTTTAGCAATCCTGAGCGTTCCTTTCTCGTGTTGTCTCATTCATGTCTCATTTATGGTTTCCAACTCCCCTCGTTCCTCGACTACTCTTTCGCTTTATCCCTTTTGCTCGTGCTCTGACTCTATGGTTTGTACCTGTGCTTTCTCACTTTGGTTTTCCCCTTCGGTCTTCCCCTGTAAACCTGTTTGCCCTCGCTCCTTGTTCTACCTGGTTCTGACCTCCGCCTGTCTCTGACTCCGATTTAGCTTCTCCCTTTATGCTGTTTACTGTTGCTTGCTGAGCTTGGCTGTTTGTGAAAAAACGGTTCCTGGCTTTTTAATTCTGCAAACGTCGGTTTCGAAGTCTTTTGTCTAACATAATTCCGTGCTTCAAAAGGAATGTTGCTACGATCGATCTCTATTAATTGCACGCTCTTAACCTGACGTTGCTGCGATCCATCAGTATTATTTCCCGCTCTAAACGTGACGTTGCTGCGATCGATCGATTTTAATTCCGCGCTGTAAAGGTGATGTTACTGCGATCGATTGCTATCAATTCCGCGCTCTAAACGTGACGTTGCTGGGATCAATCGGTATTAATTCCAAGCTCTAAACGGGATGTTGCAGCGATCGATCGGTATTAATTCCGCACTGTAAAGGTCGCATTGCTGCGTTCATTCGGTATTAATTCCGCGCTGTAAACGTGACGTGGCTGGGATCCATCGGTATTAATTCCGCACTGTAAAGGTGACGTGGCTGCTTTTGTTCGGTGTTAATTCCGCACTGTAAAGCTGACGTTTCTGCGATCGATCCATATGAATTCCGCGCTTCAAACGTGACGTGGCTGGGATCAATCGGTATTAATTCCAAGCTCTAAACGGGATGTTGCAGCGATCGATCGGTATTAATTCCGCACTGTAAAGGTCGCATTGCTGCGTTCATTCGGTATTAATTCCGCGCTGTAAACGTGACGTTGCTGGGATCCATCGGTATTAATTCCGCACTGTAAAGGTGACGTGGCTGCTTTTGTTCGGTGTTAATTCCGCACTGTAAAGCTGACGTTTCTGCGATCGATCCATATGAATTCTGCGCTTCAAACGTGACGTTGTCGCGATGGATCGGTATTACTTTTGTGCTTCAAACGGGATGTTGCTGCAATGATCGGTATTAATTCCGCGCTGTAAAGGTGACTTTGCTGCGATTGAGCGGTATTAATTCCGTGCTTCAAACGGGACCTTCCTGCGGTCATGGGTATTAATTCCGCGCTCTAAACGTGACATTGCTTCGTTCGTTCTGTATTAATTATGCACTGTACAGGTTACATTGCTGCGATCGATCGGTACAAATTCCGCGCTGTAAAGGTGACATTGCTGGGATCGAATGGTATTAATTACGCGCTGTAAAGGTGACGTTGCTGGGATTGATCTGTATTAATTCTGCGCTCTAAATGTGACGTTGCTGCGATCGATGTTTATTAATCCCGCACTGTAAAGGTGAGGTTTCTGCGATAGATCGGTATTAATTCAAGTCAAGTAGTTTTTAGTCATTTCAACCATATACAGTGGTGTACAGTACACAGTGAAACGAAACAACGTTCCTCCAGGACCAAGGTGCTACATAGAACATAAAAATCAATAAATACAATCAATACACAAGACAATTTACAATATACAAAACAGAAAAACAATAAATACACTGTAAAAAATGTATGTAGTTTTTATGGTGAAAAACTGTCAAACCATGACAGTAAAAGACTGTACATTCTAAAAGGGATAAATACCGTTTCTGTAACAGTGAAATGCTGTAATTCATATATCAGCCAAAACACTAATTTTTACATCTCTGGAAAAAAATCATTATTGCAACGTTAAAATCTATTTGTAACGGAAATATTCTGTAATATGTAGCCCAAACCGTAATTTCTACATTTATTTTTTGTGAATAATACATTTTGTCACTTTTAAATGTACTTGTCATTGTGCATGTAACAGAAAACATACAACAACCAAAACTGTGATTTAAAAAAAAAAAAAAAAAATACAATACATTTTGCATGGTTTTTTCACAGTTCAAGACAGAAACCATTATGTGCTGTACATCTGCAAATCAATAAAATCCCTATGTTTTAAGATAATAATCTTTGTTAGTTCCACAGTTGGGAAATTTACAATATTAAAATATTTAAAATAATTTATGTAACCTGTGTTTTCTATGTCAAACAACAGAATGTTTTGTCTGTCTCATGACACACTTTGAAAAAGCAAGCATAACATCGGTGGATATGTAGCCGTAGTAATAATGTTTTTTTTATGTTATGATGTTATTTTTGTTTTATAGTGAACTTAGAGTGAACACTCAGCCTCACTTAAATATTTTTTTTGTATTTCAGCCATTGCTATGTATATGGTTCCTGTTTTCTTGGGGTTCCCTTTACTCTTGTTGTAGGTGGGGCGGTAATTAGTGTGACACAGCGCCTATGTGCTGCGTGTTTGCCGGTAAATTAGCACAGAGTGTTGCTAATGCTGAACCGGTAAGCAGGCATCCTGCTCTCTCCCATACATTTCTCTCCCAAACAGTGTCAAATCTAGCTTCTACATCGTTTTTGAAGATATAAACACTGTATTGTGTAGTTGAATTGCAGTTTTAGTAGAAATAAAGTCTATTTTCTAATGCTGAAGTTAAATGCTGTTTTCATTCGCTTCGTCTGATTTTTTGCCTCGTTCAAGCCAGTGAGAGAGAGAGTGTGTCTGTGCGTGTGCACTAATTCCACCCCATATCTCTCGTTCAGGAGAAGCATTGCGAATGCTGAACTGGAATAAACAGCACAGATATCCATGTTCCTGTGTGTGGTGTGGTTGTCTTGGCTGAATTGTCTTCCCGTCCTGTTGATGTCTGCTACAGATACATTTCTTGCACTGTACTGTGGACAACAGTACATCAGTTGCTGCTGATTTAAGATTACTTTCATATATAAACATGGGCAGCAAGAAGGGCTAAACAGAAATATTAACTGATGGATTTAAAGAGGTTTGCATACATGAATGGTCCAATTCGCATATTTAATGACGCCCAGACTGGTTTCACACTGTCGCTGTTTTGGTTCTATTTTGAAATATCATCTGTATTTTTTTTTTTAAGAAACATTTTACATTTATTTCGTTTTATTTCCCCACCTAAATTTGAATTGTAAGGAAAATATATCAATTTTTTTTTTTTTTTTTTTTTTTTTTAAACGTGCATTTCAGTTTTGAATACAGCTTGTGGGCAGAAAAGCGGGCCTGATTTTGAATACTAACGGTTGCATCGTTTAGGCGCCATCCAATCGGCGCTTTCGGTTTCCGCGGTCATATTACCAACGCGGCCAGCCTATTACAGCCACTCATGCAAGACCAGCCTCCTCTCTGTTTAGTTGGAGACAGATCAAAGATTGGCTCTTTTTGTTAGAGGGCGGGACTTTATTCTTAGCCGGCGCCATGATTAGCATTACGAGAACTTCGACTCACACTGCTGCTCTCGTCATTAGTAACGTCTCTGCGGGTACTTTATCTTACCGTTCCTGGAGGTCTGCAGTTCATGTCTTTTAACGAGGTAAACATTCCCGTATGATTAAAAACATGACTATCCAGGCGTTTGTGTCCCAGATAGCTCTGATAACTTCGCCAGAGCATATGCCATACTAGCTAGCAAACTAAGGTGATCGAGTCTAATAATGTACGGAAGCGGGTGTGAATTGTCTGTTTAGTGGTGCTTACAAAATGCTCTAGAAAAACGCGGTGCCTGTTTCCACGCATGCCTGGGCATATTTCAGTCCACAATGCCATGATAACCCGTTCGTGTAGTGTTGGATATATGCCTGTTTGACCATGTATTCGTGTTGCATTTGTGGAGAATCGGTTCAGTCTCTAAAAGGGTATGTTATACATTGCAAACTGCATCGCAACGAACCACGTTGTATTTTCAAGTGCTTTGGAATTGGTTGTAAGCAGGTGTTTTCTGGTTATGCAGCATTAAAGTCTCACTTCTATCGCCAACATAATGCCACGTCGTCAGTTGCCCAGGATGTTGCTTTAGCATCACTAAAATGTACAATTACACGTCAATGTGACGGAGTCAAAGAGTTGGTTGCTCACCTAAAGGAGCACATAGTAGAGGGCCGTGCTGTGAACTGCCCAGTAAGAGGCTGCAAATCTGTGTTCACTGTAAAATCTTCATTTACTTCACATATGACCAGGAAACACAGACATTGTTCTGTAAATGCGATTTGTAACTCATTCAGAAACACAAATTTTGAATATCCTACAAGTGAGCTTAATGTTGCTACCATACAAGAAACGGCCAGTGTTTCACATGCTGAAGAAACTTTTAGGGACATGACTAATTTCAGTGACTTGTTTCTTAGAAATATGTGTATGTTTTACATAAAATTACAGTGACAGCATTTTATTCCAGCATCTACTATTCAGAACATTGTTGAAGAGATTCAGAATATACACGAGTTGGGACAGGCATATACTTTGAATGGATTACAATTTCTTCTGAAAGATTTGTTAGTATCAGATGAAGATTTTGAAAAAATCTTTGATACAGTGAAAGAATCCGACTTGTTCTCAGCTTGCCACACAGGACCTATGAGAACAGCATACTCTAGAGCCCAGTGCTTTAAAATGTTTAATTATGTTGAACCAAAACGGGTGTTTTTAGGCAGAGATAAGAACAGAACAGAAAGATTTGCATATTATGTTCCTCTGTTAAACACTTTGAAGAGTATGCTAGAATCCAGTTTTTGGCAGGGGCTCATATCAGTAGATCGTAATGATGTTTCCATACCAGATGTTCTCTGTGATAGCCATGATGGTAAATTGTTTAAATCCAACACCTTTTTTCAGGAAAACCCAGCTTGTCTTAAACTGGTTTTATACCAGGATGCATTTGAGTTTGTGAAACCTTCGGGTTCTGCAAAAAAAGAAGCACAAAATGTTGGCTGTGTACTTCTCACTAGTAAATTTCACCCCCCATGTTCGATCAAATGTTGATCACATGCAGCTGGTTTTGCTGTGTAGAGAGAACGACTTTGAAAAAACCTTGGCATTGCCAAATTCTTTAAAGTTGGTGGCTGACTTGAAAGTTCTGGAGCAGGCTGGGATAACAATGGCAGATGAAACTGTTGTTAAAGGAACTCTTTACTGCATTGCTGGAGACAACTTGGGCTCACATTGTGTCGGTGGATTCACTGAAAATTTCAGTTCCTCAAAATATTTCTGCAGATACTGTCTAATTTCTCGAACTGAATTTCAAGGTAATGACCCAACGTCATGTGGACCAGAGCGCACCACTGAAAGATACAAGTCTGCAGTTGATCAGTTAGAGACTGAAGATGTGCCAGATGTTCAAGGAATAAAGTTCAGGTCAGTGTTTAATTCTCTGAAACATTATGATGTATGTCTGCCTGGTTTGCCCCCTTGTCTTGGCCATGACCTCTGGCCAAGCTTTGAAGGTGTCCTCTCTTATCATGTTGCACTTTACCTGAGGTATTTTGTGAAGAAAAAGAAATGGTTCACATACTCCATTTTGAACAGGTCTATTAAGCAGTTCAAATATACAACCACAGATGTCTCCTCCAAGCTATGTGAGGTCAGTCCTAAAGCACTTTCTGGTCATGCTATACAAAATTGGAATTGTTTAAGGCTATTGCCTCTAATAATTGGAGACAGAGTGCAGGATCCTCAAGATGAGGTATGGCAGTTAACTCTACAACTACTGACTTGGTTTGTGCTCAGAAAATTTCAAGGCCTCAGGTTGCTTACTTAGATGCTCTAATTTAGGAATAATTAGATTCCAGGAAGTCACTTTACGGCACTATCCAGGATTGATTCTAAAATTTGGCCCACTGATCCGATTATGGACTATGCACTTTGAAAGCAAACTTAGTTACTTTAAAAGATGTGCAAGGCAGTTGAAGAATTTTAAAAACCTGTCTTAGTCTTTCAGAAAGACATCAGATGTTTCAAGCCTATCTTTCATCTGGGTCAGTGAGTCCTCCAGCCTTACAAATTAAAAACAGCTCGCCATTTTACTCTGAACTTTACAGTCAGCAGGTTAGAGATGCAGTCTGTCAGTTTGGCTTCACTGAAATAAATGCAAACATTCCTGGAGATGTGCAGTATAATGGAATAAAATACAAGAAAGGCCAGTTTTTTTTGTCATTAGGAATGATGACTCAATGAAATTTTGTGAAATCATTCTCATTGTAGTGAAAGATGATTCAGCACTTCATTTTCTGGTGAGAGTATATTCAGTGGAATTTCTTCCACAGTACCATATGTACTCTGTGAAAAATGAAAGTGGACGACTGCAGTGTGTACACATTGATGAGCTAATTGACATGTGGCCATTATCATCTTATATGAGGAATGGTTATCAGATAGTCCCATTGAAGCTCAGTGTGTTGTCAGTAGATGCGTAGATGTCAGTTGGAAAAAGCTCAATTTCCTTGTTTTGTGTTTGTGTATCTGACAGATATGGGAGAATCAGAAGTACAGAAGATAAGCATGGCCATAGCTGCAGTTTTTCCAGATCTTCCTGTAGCAGTTCTCAATTCAGTTATAGACACATTGAAGGCACTTGGTGCAGAGATCACAGATGACCTGCAGTACATTACAGAAGGAGACTTGCTGCCAGTATTGAAGCCAATACAAGCCAGAAGACTTATTGTTTCCTGGGCGCAGAACAGTAAGTCTGTTAATGTAGTGACACAGTTAACAATTGTGATCACACCAGGACACAAACATTAGTCATTTAACAGTAAATTAGATTATTCAATGTATAAATTGTCTGTTACAGATTCCGCTACTCCAACTCCAACCTCAGTGTGTCCCTCTCCAGTTTCTACATGTTCCACACCAACTGCTGCCTCTCCCTCAACAGCCTCAACGACATCTACCTCATCGTCCCCAGGAGGCAGTACCTCTTTTCAACCAGACTGGGCAAACAATTTCCAAATACCCTGACAGAAGCTCCCTGAAGAGTTATTGCAAAGTCTGGAAAGGCAGAAAAGACCTAGTCCACGACTACGATGAGAGATGATAAGGATTGTGGTTTTTGAAATGATGGTGTGTAATAATCCAACCAAACGCAACACTACAGAGATAGGCAAAAGAATGGTGGCCAAGTATCCAAAATCTCTACAAGACGTAATTGAGGGTGATGTTGTTGGATCTGGATATGATTCACTGGTCAAGCAACTTCAGGCCCGAGTTGAGAATGTGAAACGACCTAACACACCAAAGATAAAAAAAAAAAAACAACACAAGCCTGCATCAAATGTGTCTGACACAGAGGAAATTCCAGCTGAACAAAAAGCAAGTGTTCAAGACACATATGGCTGTGTAAACTGGGAGCTGAAATATGGATATATGGATGGGAGCTGACTGTGTCTAGTCAGAGAGAAAAAAAAAGATGAAGGCTATGTTTGAAGAGCTGAATTACAGTACAGACGACGTAAAAAAATTAGTACAATCCACCTTTTACACACAGCGTCAAGACATTAACAAGGGGACCAGCATAAGGCAACTCACCCAAGAGTGGCCCTTTTTGTTCAAGGAATATGGAATGGGAGCACACTTTCAAGAACTTACTGGTGTGAGTCTAATGGAGTGTTTCCTTGCCAATGTGGACAAGAAGTGTCGACGCCTCTTAAGTTTCCTTAAACATGTTGATGCACCAAAACACAAACAGGTTCTGGATACGTTTATCAAGTTTCAGACTGAGAGAGGCCAATTGGAAGACTGCTCTGGAGATGTCACAGAGATGGTACTTCTTTTACTGGCTCATTTGGTGAAAAGGAGGATAACCTGTTCCATTATGTCGATAAGACATGCCTGGCTCAAGAGGCTCACATGGTGAAGTTGCCAGCAACTCCCTGCATTATTGTGTGTGGTAAGTAAACAGAAACAAAACAACAAAAACTGTAACCAAATCATCTAAATCTACTGGGTGTACTGACAGCCTATTGTTGTACTATTGGCTTACTTGTTGCAGGTTTTGTTGTACAGTTTATGGGTACAGACCATTACTTCATGTGGTACAAAGCGCAGCCAATGGCAGAATTTAGTGCAGTAGCTTTGTTTTAACCAATCAGGGTCCAGTTTCCCCAAAGTATCTTAGCATTAAGAACATCTTAACATGGGGGGTGGGGGGAGGAGAGAGGAGAGAGGAGGAGGAGGAGAAGAGAGAGAGAGAGAGCTCAGTGCTTAGCTCGTTCAACCATCTAAGAATCATCTTTGTGCTAGGAAAGTTTTGAGAAACCCACCCCAGGTTATCAGTACCCTGTAAGAATTGGCCCTTGTCATGTTGAATGTGTTAAGTAGCATTGTGTATGTGACTGACATTAATGCACTTGTTATTGGAGTTTGTTTATTTATTTATTTTGTTGTTGGCCTTGTTAATCTTTTCAGGTTCATCCTGCTTTACTGCAGGGACGTTCATGTTGAGCATTGACCAAGAGGTTGTCAATGACCACATCACTTCTTTCGTTCCTGTCTGCTGTTTGGCAGTTACTACTGTTTCAACATCAACTACCCAGTGGAACTACGGTCAACACTAGAGTTCCTTCAAAGGTATAATTTTTTGTTATAATAAGTTTGGGGACCTCTTTTGAAATGCAAAAAAAAACAATTCTGTAACTTTTCTGTTTATAGTTAAGCAAGTAAATATTACCTAATTTACAAAAGGCAAATTAAAGATGACATTTCGATAATATTTTAAGGAATTGTTCCTTAACCATCATTTCAAAATAACAAAAAGGAAAAGGGCAAATTTGGGTAACCTGGATTAATAATGTATTCCACCTTAAATGGTGTAGTAGTTTCATACTATAAGCTGAGGTTGGCTTCTGCTTTGAAGTTTCTGGTCCATCTTAAATTCTGCAGTTGTTACTAAAGTTGTTGTAAATTAGGTTCTTTTTTACGAATTTTCTATGTTTCTGTGTAAATATGACCTAAAACTTCCTAAAACTAAATAAAGAGAACATAATTAAACAAACAGGACAAATATTATACTGTTATATAATATGTAATGTTGTGTAAAAGGAAAGTAAATGTGAGTTGCAAAAGTTTTAAAACTGTGATATTAGTGGGTTTCCCCACATGAACTGCTTTCTTCAGGTCCTTCCACAACATTTATATTGGGTTGGGGCTAGTGCTTTCCAAAACAAGAAATGTGTTGTTTCTTAACCAATCTTTAGTAAAATGACTTCAGATTCTTTCCCTAGACAGATGTCCTGACATTTTCCTTTAGAATCTACTGATACAAGTCGCTCACACCTGATTGTCATCCCATGGACTTGAAAACACTCTAATTTCACGTTCAAGTTGACTGCTAATCCCAGACTTTCACATATTTTGCCAGATACATACTGGACAGTTTTCTTCAGTAAATAAAAAATAGTATGATGTTACATTGGATTGTGTTTATCTACTACTAAGATTTCTGGTTTATCTACTTTTAGGAAAATCTGATGTTTGATGTTTTAGGTTATTTATGCAGAAATATAATTATTATATGTAATTCTATAAAGTAAATCAATAAGGGGTTGAGAAACTTTCAATCAACACTGTTTGTTGGCTGTATGGTAATTAATGTATTTGCTTACTTTATAAATGTATTTATTTACTTTCATCTAGGTGTTTCTTCTCAATAAATCCTGAAAGAGGCACAAAAGTCCAGAGGAAGAAAAACAAGAAAGTACTTTCTGTCAATCCCAGAGTCCTTTGATTGCAGACCATGACTGGACCTAGACATACCTTATGAACAATATGTTAAGGTACAGTGTATGTTAAATATCATCTCTGTCCAAAGAAAACAAACATTATCAAAAGAGTAAATTTACAGGAGAGGCCAAAAGCTTTCCTTACTTTCAATGACGGTTGGAATGTAAAAAGGCATTTTTTTCCATATTCATCATGAATCTTTCATAGCATGTAAAGGGCAGCTTACGTGTTCAAATGGCAAACTAAAAATCAACAAAAAAGCTACATGTTTTTTTTTTTTTCTTTGGAGAATGTCTATGTAGTGCAAGTTTTCTTAAAATTGATGTTAAAATTGTACCCAAAAATTCCTGAAAGCTCTAAGAGCCATTGTAAGTGTACTTTGACTGAGAAAACTGTCTGCTGTAGTTTATGTAAGATACATGTTCAACTTTACTGAGTGAGGTCAGTGTGTTTGTTTAGCAAACAAGTTCAGGTGAATGTTACAGTAATTTATTAAGTGTACAGTGTATGCAAGATGAGTACATTTTCATTGTTGCTATATTGAGTAGTTTCAAAGCATCAGTTTGCACTCAGAAAATGGATTAAGCCATCTGCTGTCTGGAACCAATTTAATTTCAATTTTTATGTATATTATTATTATTATTATTTTGTATTTGTTTAAGAAAGAGCAGAATTTTGTTTTTGGGATCTTTATTGATCAATAAAATGTTTAATGCAACTTTTACCTTTGGTGTAATTATTTAAATGTTTTGTATGATTTTAAGTAACATTGTGTTACATAATGAAGTCATTGAGGATTTAACAACATATGTATTAACTTGACAGTATGTCAATGAAAATTTGTTGAGTATTTGTTGTATTTAAATTGTCTGTAGATTTTAGATAATAGATTGTATAGGTGGTGTAGCGTGATTAACTAACTACTTTAACAGACACTTTGTTTAATGGCCAAATCTATATATTTATAAGTTGTGAAGTAGTTACATTAGACTGTTAATTTCACAATAAAACAATCATATAATAGAATAGAAAATAGAAATGTGTATTTTATATTACAGTTCATGGCCAAAAAAAGAAAACAAATGTAATGTATATATTTTTTTTATATGATATTTTTAGGTTAAAACACCATTTTTATTCTTTGGTATGAACTTGTATTTATACAGAAAAATACAGAATTAAATTGTAACTTTAACTGTAAAATCAACAGTAGTTTTACCTTTTTACTGTAATACTAGAACACATTGTACCGTATTTATTACAGTTAATTCTGACAATCACATATATTTTACTATAAGTACTATAGTTTTTACAGTGTAATATCATTTTATTCACAGTAATATATTGTAAACAAAACGGTTTTTGAATATGAAATTTATGGTTCCCATTATACATAACTGTAACATAACTGTTAACTTTACGGTCTTATTTTGCAACCGTTTATTTTACGGTGAAATTCCGACAACCACAGCTGCCAGTATTTTACTGTAAATATTATTATTATTTTTTTTTTTTCTCTACAGTGTACAGGGAGGGGACAGTGCAGATAACCCACTGGTAGTGGGAGCAATAAAGTGTGGTTATGTCCATTTTTAAAGACGAACTTTTTTTTCTAGCAACAGTTATGTCCATATTTGGTATAAATGTAAACATTGTATTCAAGTTTATGTGTAGCAAGATTTAAAAGATGAGACTGTGTGTGTGTGTGTGTTCAGACCAGTCACTGAATATGTTCAGTTATTTAGACCAGACTCTGGGTGTTAAGGAGTCTGATGGCTTGGGGAAAGAAGCTGTTGCACAGTCTGGATGTGAGGGCCCGGATGCTTCTGTACCTTTTTCCAGACGGTAGGAGGGTGAAAAGTGTCTGTGAGGTGTGTGTGTGGTCACTCACAATGCTGGTTGCTTTGCGGATGCAGCGTGTGGTGTAAATGTCTGTGATGGTGAGGAGAGAGACACCAATGATGGGAGGTGGGAGATGTGCCTTCCTCAGCCTTCGCAGGAAGTAGAGAGCTGCTGGGCTTTCTTGGTTATGGTGCTGGTGTTGAGGGACCAGGTGAGATCCTCTGCCACACTCTAAAAAGTAATTGTGTTTTAGTTATACTACTGTTATGTTGATTGAACTAACTGCTATTACAACATAAATAAAATATGTTCTAAGAACTTCAACTTGAATTTGAACATTAAAACTTAAAATCGCTTGTTTGAATAATGGAAAAAAAAGGTTTCCAAACAACTTTTTATATAATACGCATGCGCAGAGGGTCTGACGTCAGCGCTGGTTCATCTTCGGACTGGAGATGAGGAGAGCCGTCTTGGATACGCCGTACTCTGCCTTTGCTGCACATAATACAGCTTCAAATCGTTCTAAAGTAAGTAAAAGTGACTGGAAACCAAAGCTTTCAAAAAGTTGAAGGCACGTTGCATGCAAACATAATTTAAACACCAACATTATTTAGTTCTTACTGTTACGCTAGCTAGAGTTAGCTATCGTAGCTGAAAGCTATGGGCGCTAAAGCTAGCTAACTCTAACGGTTTTACACGGCTTTGTGTGCCAGACAGGTTTACTAATTATAGTTAACCAGTTAGCTAAATGCATTTTTATAGTTATAGTTTTAAAAAGCCCACATTGTGTCATCTTGACAGCATGTTTTCAGAGTTCGTAAATGTATGTAGTTAGCCAAGTATAAGGTTAAAATGCCGCTAGCCAGCTGACGTTAGCCAGGACAGCTATCCTATTTATTTAGCTATCTAGAAGGTAACTTTGATATCGGTTGATTCCTGAACAATTAATACACATTGAGTAGTTATTAATAGCTCTAGAATAGCTAATAGTGCTAGATGGCTAGCCTAGATGAGTTTACATGTAGCTATCTAGGTATGTAGTTTTTAGTAGTTCATGTTTGTGTTAACTATTTTTTACTAAAGTGGCACGTTGTCTTGTGTGCTGATATGCGAACGTTAACGAGAATAGCAACATTAGCTAGCTAACTAGCTTAGCTAGTGAATAACCGTCCGTCCGTGTGGACAAGCGGTCTGGTTATTTCACTAAAGCTGAGCTAAATGAGGGGTATTTGGAGTAAGGCATGCTTGTAAAATGTCTTTGTTAGTAGTGTGGCACAATTTTAGTGATTGGACGCAAACAAATTTAGGTTATGCTTTCGGTATGACTACGGAACGATACTGTCTTCACAGCCCCGAAAACCTCCAGTTTTTCACAAGCTGTAGGCCACTATAACCTAGCTTTAAAAAAAAAAAAAAAAGCGTCCAAGAAATGTTCTCCTTTGCTGAAGTCCATCTCCTTTTGTCGGACGTAAAACGAGCTTGCTTATTATTCCTTATTTGATAAGTGACCCTGGATTCGAGACAAGATTTGACGAGATATTTAATAAGGTGTTTGAATTTTAACATAGTATTCTTAATCCAAAGTGTATTTTAAGGCTTCCAGTATAAGGTCTAGATCATTTAAAGTGAAGTGTAATTATAAAACGAACTATTGTGTATTAGGCATACATGAATGGCAGTCCATGATTTTAGATGTTTTAATGTATTGCAGACAGTTTGCAGTTTAACTTGTACATGGATGCATTAAAATGTTTTGCATGTATTAAAATGAGAAACAGAGAATGTTATCTGCTTTAGTAAAAGTGTTTAAAGTTTGGGTTCCCCCCCCCCCCAGTAATTTTTGTTTTGTTGGCTTTCTTTACAGAATCACTGGATCATTGCGTTGACAGTGTGAGGCCCTTGCCCTCAGCCAATGAGGTGGGGTTGCAAAGTTTGCTCTTTCTCATCTCCCAGCCAGCGTACTCTGATAACGCACTACAAATTAAAACACTATCACGCAAGTAATTGTTCCCTTCCCTGCATCTATGAAGATTGTGTGTGCTCATTCAGAACTGAACTTGCTGTAAAGAAACATTTGAGTAGAGACCATAGACAGTCTGCTCAGGTCTGCATTGCATCCTCCAGGCTGAACTGTGATCTGTGTAATTATTCTGAGACCGGCAATATTACACAGTATTTTGCACACTTTAAACCCCATATCAGAAATAAGGAGACTGTAAGGTGTCCATTTAAAGACTGCAACATTCAGTCCAGTGTATATAGCACTTTCCATGCCCACAAGAGTAAACATCATCGACTGTGTACCATAAAGACTTTTTGTGGGGACATTCTTCAGACTTCCACTCCTGGTGTCTCAAACTCTGAAAGCCCAACTTTTGAGGCACATTTGGACCTTGTTGACATTTGTGTGTCAAATTATGATGTGCAGTATGATGAAGAGCTGCATGATTTGCTTCAGCACAAATTAGCATCCCTCTTACTTCGGATGCAAACAGTTCTTCATGTGTCTAAGGCAACAACTCAAGAAATTTTAAACGAACTCAGTATCAGTATCTGTTCCATCGCTGAAGAGTACATCAAAATTAATTGAAAGAGCGCTGGTTAAACACAACTGTACATTAAGCAATTCAGTCACTCCAGCTGTAAAAGAAAAAAACAAATCCACTTGTATCACCGTCACAGAACGGCCCTTTTGGCTCAGAATATAGAAGAACTACCATTTACAAGAACAATTTTAAGGTAATTGAGCCTGTTGAATATGTTTTAGATGCAGACCAGGAATTTTTTAGTCGAGACCTTGAGCTACCTAGTCTAAAATCTCGGATCACAGATGTTTATTAAAAGAAATTTTACCAGATTTCCTCTTGCTGCCCAAGCATCAATTTTTAGAACACTACCCTGAACTTATTCGTAGATTTGGACCACTGATTGATATCTGGACTATTCGCTTTGAAGCAAAACATAGCTTCTTTAAAAGAGTGGTGCATGATGTTAGGAATTTCAAAAATATCTTGCTCATTCTTGCTACAAAACACAAACTTTCCTTGGCTTACTATCTGGACCTGCCAAGTCTGTTCAGACCTGAGCTGGAGGTATGGCATGTTTCTGTCATTTCACCTGACATCCTAGAGCACCCAATGAAGAAGGCTATAGAGCTCAAATATGCCACCATTACCACTGTATCTCTCGCAACTCATGCATGTCTCCATGGCACCAAGTATTCAGAAGGCATGTTTTTATCTGCGGGACACACCAGTGGGCTGCCTGACTTCGGAAAGTTGGTGAAAATTATCATTATGTCAAGCAGCGTTTCATTTTTCATTGAACCCTTCATGGCGTAGTACATAGACCATTTGCGGAGTTATGAACTGATGAAAGACTACAACGCCAAACTAAAGATTGTGGAACCATGTGAGCTAAATGGATATCATCCTCTGTACCCGTACAATTGAGCAGGAAAAGTAATGGTGACTCCAAAAACCTTTCTACTTCATTAAGGTACAGTTGTTTGGGTAAAATATTTTCAATGCATGTTTTAATACTTGCATTACACCTATTGGGGGGAAAATGCATCTCTAAAAAAAAAGAATGATATCTACAATGTATGATGTTAATTTGGGTTGCATTCTACAGTTATAACATGGTTTTATTGTTTTTTTTTGTTTTGTTTTTTTTTTCCTTTTAACAGCCGTGTTCTGCAAACAAGATGCTTTTTCGTGTGATCATCTCGCAACAGGACATTCATAAACTTAAACTCGATTCTGTTCCTGACTCAGTTGATGGTCTAAAACTGATCCTAAGAAGCAACCTGCAGCTGACTGACTCTTTTGATCTTCAGTATGAAGATGAAGACTTTCATGACTTCTGCCACCTTACATGTATAGCTGATCTGCCAAAGGAGAAAGTGACACTGAGGGTCCTCTTCAGCCCATGTACAGATAAGTTTTCAGACTCTAGAATCTAGCAAGCTGGTCTGTCTCATCTCCGACATCATCTTCAGCAAGCAGCCATTCACAGTCATCTTCAGCCCATTCACAGCTATGGCCGGCTTGTTTTAACGTTCCTTCCTTTTCATATGATGTTGAGCTGAGGCTGAGCCAGGCCAATGAGACTTATAGAAAAGATGGTGTGCTTTTGACCATTTCTAGAGACATGAAGTCTGAAATTCTAGACAAACTTGCTGAGGCAATATATTCCTACAAAGCCTATCCTGAAAATAAGGAATTTGAAAGTGTAGCCATTGCTCTTGTTGAACAACACCCTTGGCCACCCTTGGCTCCACATCTGGGTGGTATGGGTGGAAACTCAGTCAAGTGGGGGAAAGTTTAAGATGGGGAACTATAGACAAAAGCTAAGAGATGCAGGTTGTCAAGAACTGAAAGTGAATTCAGACAAGAGAGGTCCTGGGGCTGACCGAGGGAAGCGAAACAAACTTAAGAAGCCTAGACGATCTGAAACAAACTTCCTTCCAGACCTCCCACAGGGAAGAGACCGGAAAAACCTGAAAGAGGAACGAAATCAAATGATTCAAGACATGAAGAAAAGGAATCCTGGCTTGGATTTTGTAGACACTAGAATGAGCAGCACATACTCTTTAAGAAAACAGGAAATTGTGGAAGATGAGCCTCCAGTGTCAGAACTGATGGTCAGATGGCTGGCACTTTTCACTGAGAGACAGGTTTGTGCTTTTTTTGTTTGTTTGTTTGCTGTTTGTTCTCCTTAGTTTGTAAAATAGAGGTGGGCAATATGGCAAAATAAATGTTGAAAAGTATTGCTGCATTTTAAAGAATTCTATCTAAAACTGGCTACAGTGACTTGTATTCAGCATTTTATACACTTTTCTGAAATAATTTGGTTAAATAGAACTAATTATGTTCTCTCTAAATAAACATGCAGGTGACTTTTTTTTAGTACTGATATCCACAATATGGTCAGAAAAGCCTGCTGTGAGTATTTTATCACGAATAATGTCATATTGCCCAACTCAGTGCTGTAGTATGCAAAATCATCAATTAATGCGTAACTTATGTGATCTCTTTCAAGCAGGTCAGCATGGAATTCACCAGGCTTGTGTCAATGGACCTTAGCAAGTCCTTTTATGGGGTCTTGGTGGCCATCTCCTGAAGCTTCTCCAGTTGTTCCGGTCAAAACGTTTTGAAGGGATGACAGAAATGTCTGCCATATTGGAGAGCCTTGACAAGGATGTAAGTTAATGTCAATTTTCTAACTCTCTAGGTGTGGGGTGTGGTTCAAGTAATTTTAGTTTTTATTTTTTCTGCAGGCATCAAACCAAAGAAAGAGGACAGCCGTTCTGCAGGCATTGCCATGGTACTTGAGAGAGAATCCCTCCAAGTTCCTTAAGTTGTGTGAGGTATGCTAAAACTGAAACAATTCCAAATAAGCTGTACTAAACACAAGAAATACTTTGTGCCTATATAAGCTACTTCAAAATGTGAAATTTATGCATTTGTTTTTATAAAGCCCACTGATCGTAAAGATGTAATCAAAGGAATGACTATTGGAATCCTGGCAGTTGTAGAGGATGTGAAGGAACCCCTCCCAGCAATCTACAGTGATGTCGTCCTGGTCATGGAAGAGCATGCTATCCTTCGTAAACTTGGTGATGTACCAAATGCTTTTATGAACTTGATGGGGCTGCTCTACGCTTTGAACATGAACTACCCTAAAGATCTCAGATATACTTTTGAGGTGATCCGGCGTCTGTTCATGGGCATTGGGATAGAATCCTGCACTGCAAGAGTGCACACACTCAAGAATAAGTTACTGAGTTAGATAGTCTTTTCCTGTTGGTACAATGTATTTCTCAGGTACTGCACTTAAACTGCAACATTTCTATTTTATTATTTTACTATATGTTTTGTAAAAATGGGTTTTCCAAGACAAATTTGTATTCTTGCCCTCTGTTTGCAGAATGTGGAACATTCATTGTTTGTGTTTTACAGTATGCAGTAAAAACCATGTCTTGAATAATCTGCATCTTTGCACATGTTTGTTTATATGAATATATTTTTGTATTAGCCTGATGTTTAATGTGACTAAGTTAAGTTGAGTCAACAAAATCTTTGTTTTACAGTGCAGGTGAACTCCAAGAAACTTGGTGCTCTTGACGATCTCCACAGTGGAGCGTCGATGTGTAGTGGAGAGTGATCACGCCTTGTCTTTCTGAAGTCAACAACCATCTCTTTGGTTTTGTCTACGTTCAGAGACAGGTTGTTGCTTCTACACCAGTCCGTTAACCGTTGCACTTCCTCTCTGTATGCTGACTTGTCGTTCTTGCTGATGAGACCCACCACAGTCGTATCACCTGCAAACTTGATGATGTGGTTCGATCTGTGCATTGCTGCACAGTCGTGAGTCAGCAAGGTGAACAACAAAGGGCTCAGCACACAGCCCTGGGGGGCCCCAGTGCTCAGCGTGGTGGTGCTAGAGGTGTTTCGTCCGACCTGGACTGAGGACTCCCAGTCAGGAAGTCCAGCATCCAGTTAGAGAGAGGTGTTCAGGCCCAGTAGATTCAGCTTTCCGATCAGGTGTTGAGGAATGATTGTGTTAAATGCTGAACTGAAGTCTATGAACAGCATTTGAACATAAGTGTCCCTATTGTCCAGGTGGGTGAAGGTGAAGAGTGGTGGATATGGTGTCGTCCGTTGAGCAGTTAGGTCGGTACGCAAACTGCAGAGGGTCTAGTGAAGGAGGCAGCAGGGTCTTGATGTGCCTCATGATGAGCCTCTCAAGGCACTTCATGATGATGGGTGTGAGTGCAACAGGACGGTAGTCATTGAGGCAGAACACTGAAGACTTCTTCGGCACGGGTATGATGGTGGTTGCCTTGAGACACGTTGGGACAGTGGCACTGCTCAGGGAGATGTTGAAGATGTCGGTGAAGACATCTGTCAGCTGGTCTGCACATTCCCTGAGCACTGTAGCAGGGATATTGTTTGGTCCAGCGGCTTTCCGTGGGTCAGCTCTGCGTAGAGTTTTCCTCACGTCAGCTGCTGTAAGACACAACACCTGGTCGTTGGAAGGAGGGGTGGTCTTCCTCGTTGCCATGCCGTTCTGTGTCTTGAACCGGGCGTAGAAGTGGTTCAGCGCATCTGGAAGGGAGGCATCACTGTCACAGGCAGGTAGTGTTGTCCTGTAGTTAGTGATGGCCTGGATGCCCTGCCACATGCGCCGTGTGTCACCACTGTCTCTGAAGTGGCTGTGGATGCTCTGACCATGTGCGCGCTTCGCCTCTCTGATGGCCCGGGACAGTTTGGCCCTTGCCTTCCTTAGGGCTGCCTTGTCTCCTGCTTTGAAAGCGGAGTCTCGAACCTTCAGCAGAGCACGCACCTATGCAGTCATCCACGGATTCTGGTTGGGGCGTGTGGTGATGGTCTTGGAGACAGAGACGAAGCAGTCTAGATTCTCTCCGTGTAGTTCTCTGAAGTCGGATGCACTCCAGTTTATTCTCCAGGGCGGAGACATTCGAGAGCAGGATGGACGGGAAAGCTGGTCGCGTTTGCTTTGATTTTAATCTAGTACAAACTCCAGCCTGTTTACCGCGCTTCTGTAGTCTCACACACCGCTTCCGGTGCCCCCTCTGTCGGCTGCCGGCTTCAGGCGAGGCCGCGATCTTTGAGGGCTGGTTGCCGTAGCAGATCGAAACAGCATAGCGTCTCTCTTAGCTCATCGTTTGTGGTGTTATTTGGTTGATTCCGGTAGTCTAACAGTGTCTGGCGGTCGTATGCATGGACACCGGTTGTTCTTATGCCCATGTTCCAAAGAAGTAAAAAAAAAAAAAAAACATCTGGCTGTAACTCCCGGACCTTTGATCCTAAAGTCACCACACTCAGCTAGTTCACCAGAGTGTAGTGATGTAAAGGTGTGCCACGTTTGGTAACTCTAGGACCTTCCATGCTCTCTCTAGGCCTAGTACGAATGTTTTTTCCCATATGAGGCTTAGATCCAAATTAACATTTTCCCAAATGATTTTGCTGTAGCTCCCTGACCTTTGAGCCTGGAATCACCAAACTCGGGCCATATTGTCAGAATGTGGGGTTGTCACTGTGTGCCAAGTTTGTTAACTCTAGGACCTTCCATGCCCTCACTACACCTCGTACGATGGGTTTTTCCCACTTAAGGCTTAAGTCCAAATTAACATTTAACTTGTTGACTTGGCCTGTAAGTCCCTAACCTTTAAGCCTAGCGTCACCAAACTCGGGCCATGTTATCAGAGTGATGTTTTATTAATATATGCCAAGTTTTGTAACTCTAGGACCTTCCATGCCAACGCTAGGTCTTGCATGATTGGTTTTTACCACTTGAGACTTACGTCTAATTTCACATTTACCAAATGGATTTGGCTGTAACTCCCGGACCTTTGATCCTAGAGTCACCAAACTTGAGGCAGGTCATCAGAGTGTGGGGATGTCAATATGTGACACGTTTTGTAACTTTAGGACCTTCCATGCCCTTGTTAGGCCTTGCATGATTGTTATTTACCACTTGAGGCTTACGTCTAAATGTGCATTTACCAAATTGGTTTGGCTGTAACTCCCTGACCTTTGATCCTGGAGTCACCAAACTCTGGCCATGTTATCAGAGTGTGCGGTTGTCAATGTATGTCGAGTTTTGTAACTCTTGGACCTTCTATGCCCTCACTGGGCCTTGTGGGATTGTTTTTTCCCACTTGAGGCTTAAATCCAAATTAACATTTACCCCATTGATTTGGCTGTAACTCCCTGACCTTTTATCCTAGAGTCACCAAACTCTGGCCACTCTATGCCCTCGCTAGGCCTCGTCTGATTGTTTTTTTTAAACTCTGGATTAAATCCAGATTAACATATTCGTAACTGGTTTTGTAGTAGCTCCCTGACCTTTGAACCTGGAGTCACCAAACTCGGGCCAGGTCATCAGAGTGTGGGATTGTCAATGTGTGTCCAGTTTTGTATTTCTAGGACCTTCCATGCCCTTGCTAGGCTTTGTACGATTGTTTTTACCCACTTGAGGCTTAAGTCCAAATTCACATTTACCAAATGCATTTGGCTCAAACTCCTGGACCTTTAATTCTAGAGTCACCACACTCGGGCTAGGTCACCAGAGTGTGGTGATGTAAATGTGTGCCAAGTTTGGTAACTTTAGGACCTTCCATGCCCTCGCTAGGCCTAGTATGATTACTTTTTTCCTACTTTTAGCACAAGTCCAAATTAACATTTACCCTCTTGATTTAGCTTTAACTCCCTGACCTTTGAACCTAGAGTCACCAAACTCGGGCCATGTCATCAGAGTGTGGGGTTGTCAACGTGTGCCAAGTTTTGTAACTCTAGGACCTTTCATGCCCTCGCTAGACCTTGCATGATTGGTTTTTATCACTTGAGACTTATGTCTGATTCACATTTTCCAAGTAGATTTGGCTGTAACTCCCTGAAATTTGATCCTAGAGTCACCAAACTTGGGCCAGGTCATCAGAGTGTGGTGATGTCAACGTGTGCCAAGTTTGGTAAGTCTAGGACCTTCCATGCCCTCACTAGGCTTCGTACAATTGATTTTTCTAACTTGAGACTTAGGTCCAAATTAACATTTTCTTAACTGATTTTGCTGTAGCTCCCTGACCTTTGAGCCTAGAGTCACCAAACTCTGGCCATGTTATCAGAGTGTGGGGTTGTCAACGCGTGTCAAGTTTTGTAACTCTAGGACCTTCCATGCCCTCGCTAGACCTTGCATGATTGTTTTTTATCACTTGAGACTTATGTCTAATTCACATTTTCCAAGTAGATTTGCCTGTAACTCCCTGACATTTGATCCTAGAGTCACCAAACTCAGACCAGGTCATCAGAGTCTGCTGATATCAACGTGTGCTACGTTTGATATCTCTAGGACTTTCCATGCTCTCAGTAGACGTAGTCCGATTGATTTTTCCCACTTGAGGCTTAGGTCCAAATGAACATTTTCCCAACTGATTTTGCTGTAGCTCCCTGACCTTTGAGCCTAGAGTCACTAAACTCGGGCCATGTTGTCAGAGTGTGGGGTTGTCAATGTGTGCCAAGTTTGGTAACTCTAGGACCTTCCATGCCCTCGCTAGGCCTTGCATGATTGTTTTTTTTGCCACTGGAGGCTTGTGTCTAATTTCACATTTACCAAATGGATTTGGCTGTAACTCCCTGACCTTTGAGCCTAGAGGCACCAAAATCAGGCCGTGTGTTCAGATTCTGGGGTTGTCAATGTGTGTCAAGTTTGCTAAGTCTTGGACCTTCCATGCCCTCGCTAGGCCTTGCATGATTGGTTTTTATCACTTGAGACTTATGTCTAATTCACATTTTCCAAGTATATTTGGCTGTAACTCCCTGACATTTGATCCTAGAGTCACCAAACTTGGGCCAGGTCATCAGAGTGTGGTGGTGGTGATATCAATGTGCACCTAGTTTGGTATCTCTAGGACCTTCCATGCCCTCAGTAGGCCTAATGGGATTGATATTTCTTATTTCAGGCTTAAGTTTTACCCACCTTATTTGGCTGTAGCTTCCTGACCTTTAAGCCTAGAGTCACCAATCTCTGGCCATGTTATCAGAGTGTGGGGTTGTCAATGTGTGTCCAGTTTTGTAACTCTAGGACCTGCCATGCCCTTGCTAGGTCTAGTGCGATTGGTTTTTCGCACTTAAGGCTTAGGTCCAAATTAAAATTTTCCCAAATGATTTCACAGTAACTCCCTGACCTTTGTGTCTAGAGTCACCAACCTCTGGCCAGGTCAACAGAGTATGATGTCATTGTGTGCTAAGTTTGGTAACTCTAGGAACTTCCATGCCCTCTCTAGGCCTCGTAAGATTGTTCTGTCACCCTTGAGGCTTGAGTCCAAATTAACATTTACCCAACTGATGTGGCTGTAACTCCCTGACCTTTGAACCTATAGGCACCAACCTCGGGCCAGGTCATCAGACTGTGGTGATGTCAATATGTGCCATGTTTGGTAAGTCTAGAACATTCCATGCCCTCGCTAGGACTAGTACATTTGGTTTTCCCACTTCAGACTTAAGTCCAAATTAACCTTTACCCAATTGATTTGGCTCTAGCTCCCTGACCTTTAAGCCTTGAGACACTAAACTCGGGCCAGGTTATCAGAGTGTGGGGTTGTCAATGTGTGCCATGTTTTGTAACTCTAGGACCTTCCATGCCCTCGCTAGGCCTTGCATGGTTGTTTTTTTACCACGTAAAGTGTCTAAATTCACATTTACCTAATAGATTTGGCTGTAACTCCCTGAATTTTGATCCTAAAGTCATCAAACTCGGTCCAGGTCATCACAGTGTGGTAATGTCAACGTGTGCTAACTTGGGTATCTCTAGGACCTTCCATGCTCTCACTAGGCCTCGTCCGATTGGTTTTTCCCACTTGAAGCCTAAATCCAAATTAATATTTACCCAACTGATTTGGCTGTAGCTCCCTGACCTTTGAATCTAGAGTCACCAAACTCAGGCCATATCATCAGAGTGTGAGGTTGTCAATGTGTGCCAAGTTTGGTAACTTTAGGACCTTCCATGCCCTCGCTAGGCCTTGCATGATCGGTTTTTACCACTTGAGGCTTATGTCTCAGTTCACATTTACCAAATGTATTTGGCTGTTACTCCCTCACCGTTAATCCTACCATTAATGTCACACCTCCGCCTCTTCCCGGCTTCCCCGCTCTTCAGGACTCCACTTCCCAGAGGGCCAGGCTCGATGACGTCATGTCTGTGCGCCCCTGTCCGGACTCCGTGATGCACTCTAGGTCACCTGAGTTTTAGCCACAGCTGTTAGCAATCGCTTCCTTCCTGTATTTAAGCTACACACAAACACTCACTTTGTGCGAAGCTTTGCCAAACTTAGTTTAGCAATCCTGAGCGTTCCTTTCTCGTGTTGTCTCATTCATGTCTCATTTATGGTTTCCAACTCCCTTCGTTCCTCGACTACTCTTTCGCTTTATCCCTTTTGCTCGTGCTCTGACTCTACGGTTTGTACCTGTGCTTTCTCACTTTGGTTTTCCCCTTCGGTCTTCCCCTGTAAACCTGTTTGCCCTCGCTCCTTGTTCTACCTGGTTCTGAACTCCGCCTATCTCTGACTCTGATTTAGCTTCTCCCTTTATGCTGTTTACTGTTGCTTGCTGAGCTTGGCTGTTTGTGAAAAAATGGTTCCTGGCTTTTTAATTCTGCAAACGTCGGTTTCGAAGTCTTTTGTCTAACATAATTCCGTGCTTCAAAAGGAATGTTGCTACGATCGATTTCTATTAATTGCGCGCTCTTAACGTGGCATTGCTGCGATCCATCAGTATTATTTCCCGCTCTAAACGTGACGTTTCTGCGATCGATCCATATGAATTCTGCGCTTCAAACATGACGTTGCTGGGATCAATCGGGATGTTGCTGCAATCGATCGGTATTAATTCCGCGCTGTAAAGGTGACTTTGCTGTGATCGATCGGTATTAATTCCGCGCTCTTAACGTGATGTTGCTGCGATCGATCTACCGTTACAGCGCGGTAATAATTCCGTGCTCTTAACGTGACATTGCTGCGGTTGATCATTATTAATTCCGCTCTTCAAACGCGACGTTGCTGCGATCAATCGGTATTAATTCCGCGCTGTAAATGTGACATTGCTACATTCGTTTGGTATTAATGCCACGCTGTATAGGTGATGTTGCTGCGATCGTTCGGTATTAATTCCGCGCTGTAAAGGTGACATTGCTGCGTTCGTTCGGTATTAATGACACGCTGTATAGGTGAGGTTGCAGCGATCGTTCGGTATTAATTCCGCGCTTCAAACGGGATGTTGCTGGGATCGATGGGTATTAATTCCTGCTCTGAACGTGACGTTGCTACGTTTGTTCGGTATTAATTCTGCGCTGTGAAGGTAACGTTGCTGCGATCGATAGGCATGAACTGTGCGTTGTGAAGGTGACGTTTCTGCTTTCGTTCGGTATTAATTCCGCACTGTAAAGCTGATTGCTGCGATCGTTCGGTATTAATTCCACGCTGTATAGGTGATGTTGCTGCGATCGTTCGGTATTAATTCCGCGCTGAAAAGGTGACATTGCTGCGATCGATCGGTATTAATTCCGCGCTGTAAAGGTGAGGTTGCTGCGTTCGTTCGGTCTTAATAATTCTGAACGCGCTACGTTTGTTCGGTAAATTCGGGAAGGTAACGTTGCTGCGATCGATAGGGTATTAATTCCGTTGTAAAGGTGACGTTGAGGCGTTCGTTCGGTATTAATTCCACGCTGTGGTGAAACGGCTGTAAAGTTGCTGCGATCGTTCGGTATTAATTCCGCGCTTGAAAACGGTGATGTTGCTGTCGATGGGTAAATTCCGTGACGTTTGACTGCTTTCGTTTCGGTATTAATTCTGCGCTGTGAAGCTGTATAGGTGATGAACTGTGCTGCGGTGATTTCGCTTTCGTTCGGTATTAATTCCGCGCTGTAAAGGTGACATTGCTGCGTATTAATTCCGCGCTGTAAAGGTGACATTGCTGCGATCGTTCGGTATTTAATCCGCGCTGATGTTGCTGCGTTCGTTCGGTATTAATTCCGCGCTGTAAAGGTGATGTTCCTGCGTTCGTTCGGTATTAATTCCGCGCTTCAAACGGGATGTTGCTGGGATCGATGGGTATTAATTCCGTGCTCTGAACGTGACGTTGCTACGTTTGTTCGGTATTAATTCTGCGCTGTGAAGGTAACGTTGCTGCGATCGATAGGCATGAACTGTGCGTTGTAAAGGTGACGTTTCTGCTTTCGTTCGGTATTAATGCCACGCTGTATAGGTGATGTTGCTGCGATCGTTCGGTATTAATTCCGCGCTGTAAAGGTGACATTGCTGCGTTCGTTCGGTATTAATTCCGCGCTTCAAACGGGATGTTGCTGGGATCGATCGGTATTAATTCCACGCTAAGAACGTGAAGTTGCTGCTACGTTCGATAGGTATTAATTCAGCGCTGTAAAGGTGACGTTACTGCTTTCGTTCGGTATTAATGACACGCTGTATAGCTGATGTTTCTGCTTTCGTTCGGTATTAATTCCGCACTGTAAAGCTGATTGCTGCGTTCGTTCGGTATTAATTCCGCGCTTCAAACGGGATGTTGCTGGGATCGATGGGTATTAATTCCGTGCTCTGAACGTGACGTTGCTACGTTTGTTCGGTATTAATTCAGCGCTGTGAAGGTAACGTTGCTGCGATCGATAGGCATGAACTGTGCGTTGTAAAGGTGACGTTTCTGCTTTCGTTCGGTATTAATGCCACGCAGTATAGGTGATGTTGCTGCGATCGTTCGGTATTAATTCCGCGCTGTAAAGGTGACATTGCTGCGTTCGTTCGGTATTAATTCCGCGCTGTAAAGGTGACATTGCTGCGTTCGTTCGGTATTAATTCCGCGCTTCAAACGGGATGTTGCTGGGATCGATGGGTATTAATTCCGTGCTCTGAACGTGACGTTGCTACGTTTGTTCGGTATTAATTCTGCGCTGTGAAGGTAACGTTGCTGCGATCGATAGGCATGAACTGTGCGTTGTAAAGGTGACGTTTCTGCTTTCGTTCGGTATTAATGCCACGCTGTATAGGTGATGTTGCTGCGATCGTTCGGTATTAATTCCGCGCTGTAAAGGTGACATTGCTGCGTCCTTCGGTATTAATTCCGCGCTATAAAGGTGACATTGCTGCGTTCGTTCGGTATTAATTCCGCGCTGAAAACGGTTGCTGTTGCTGCGTATCGTTCGGTATTAATTCCGCGCTTCAAACGTGAAGGTGCTGTAAAGGTGACGTTTCTGCTTTCGGTATTATTAATGCCGCACTTGAAAGGTGACGTGGCTGCGATCGTTCGGTATTAATTCCACGCTGTAAAGGTGAAGTTGCGATCGTTCGGTATTAATTCCGCACTGTAAAGCTGATTGCTGCGTTCGTTCGGGATTAATTCCGCTGTTCAAACGGGATGTTGCTGGATCGATGGGTATTAAGGTGACGTTTGCTGCGTTCGTTCGGGATTAATTCCGCGCTGTAAAACGGTGATCGTTGCTGTGCGTTGTAACGGTGAAGTTTCGTCTTTCGTTCGGTATTAATGCCACGCTGTATAGGTGATGTTGCTGCGATCGTTCGGTATTAATTCCGCGCTGTAAAGGTGACATTGCTGCGTTCTTTCGGTATTAATTCCGCGCTTGTGAACGGGATGTTGCTGCGATCGATCGGGTATTAATTCCGCGCTCTATTAATTTGCTGCTGTTTGTTGTATTAATTCTGCGCTGTGAAGGTATTGCTGCGATCGCTGTATGAACTGTGACGTTGCTGCGTTTCGTTCGGTATTAATGCCACGCTGTATAGGTGATGTTGCTGCGATCGTTCGGTATTAATTCCGCGCTGTAAAGGTGACATTGCTGCGTTCGTTCGGTATTAATTCCGCGCTTCAAACGGGATGTTGCTGTTATCGTTCGGTATTAATTCCTGCTCTGAACGTGACGTTGCTACGTTTGTTCGGTATTAATTCTGCGCTGTGAAGGTAACGTTGCTGCGATCCATAGGCATGAACTGTGCGTTGTAAAGGTGACGTTTCTGCTTTCGTTCGGTATTAATGCCACGCTGTATAGGTGACGTTGCAGCGATCGTTCGGTATTAATTCCGCGCTGTAAAGTGTTGACATTGCTGCGTTTAATGACACGCTGTATCGACATTGCTGCGATCGTTCGGTATTAATTCCGCGCTTCAAACGGGATGTTGCTGGGATCGATGGGTATTAATTCCGTGCTCTGAACGTGACGTTGCTACGTTTGTTCGGTATTAATTCTGCGCTGTGAAGGTAACGTTGCTGCGATCGATAGGCATGAACTGTGCGTTGTAAAGGTGACGTTTCTGCTTTCGTTCGGTATTAATGCCACGCTGTATAGGTGATGTTGCTGCGATCGTTCGGTATTAATTCCGCGCTGTAAAGGTGACATTGCTGCGTTCTGGTTGGTGAGATCGCGATCGTTCGGTATTAATTCCACGCTTCAAACGCGATGTTGCTGCGATCCTTCGGTATTAATTCCGCGCTGTAAATGTGACATTGCTACATTCGTTCGGTATTAATGCCACGCTGTATAGGTGATGTTGCTGCGATCGTTCGGTATTAATTCCGCGCTGTAAAGGTGACATTGCTGCGTTCGTTCGGTATTAATTCCGCGCTTCAAACGGGATGTTGCTGGGATCGATGGGTATTAATTCCTGCTCTGAACGTGACGTTGCTACGTTTGTTCGGTATTAATTCTGCGCTGTGAAGGTAACGTTGCTGCGATCGATAGGCATGAACTGTGCGTTGTAAAGGTGACGTTTCTGCTTTCGTTCGGTATTAATGCCACGCTGTATAGGTGATGTTGCTGCGATCGTTCGGTATTAATTCCGCGCTGTAAAGGTGACATTGCTGCGTTCGTTCGGTATTAATGACACGCTGTATAGGTGAGGTTGCAGCGATCGTTCGGCATTAATTCCGCGCTTCAAACGGGATGTTGCTGGGATCGATGGGTATTAATTTCCGTGCTCTGAACGTGACGTTGCTACGTTTGCTCGTATTAATTCTGCGCTGTGAAGGTAACGTTGCTGCGATCGATAGGCATGAACTGTGCGTTGTAAAGGTGACGTTTCTGCTTTCGTTCGGTATTAATGCCACGCTGTATAGGTGATGTTGCTGCGATCGTTCGGTATTAATTCCGCGCTGTAAAGGTGACATTGCTGCGTTCGTTCGGTATTAATTCCGCGCTTCAAACGGGATGTTGCTGGGATCGATGGGTATTAATTCCGTGCTCTGAACGTGACGTTGCTACGTTCGTTCGGTATTAATTAATGCGCGCTGTGAAGGTAACGTTGCTTGCTGCGATCGTTCGGCATTAATTCTGCGCGGTGATGTAAAGGTGACGTTGACTGCTTTCGTTCGGTATTAAAACTGTGCGCGTTGTATTAGGTGATGTTTAAAGGTGACGTTGTTCGGTATTAATTCCGCGCTGTAAAGGTGATGTTGCTGCGTTCGTTCGGTATTAATTCCGCGCTGTATGGGTGATGTTGCTGCGATCGATTCGGTATTAATTCCGCGCTTCGTTCGTGAACGTGGCGAAACGTTTGCTGGGATCGATGGGTATTAATTCCTGCTCTGAACGTGACGTTGCTACGTTTGTTCGGTATTAATTCAGCGCTGTGAAGGTAACGTTTCTGCGAACGATAGGCATGAACTGTGCGTTGTGAAGGTGACGTTTCTGCTTTGTTCGGTATTAATTCCGCACTGTAAAGCTGATGTTTCTGCGATCGATCGGTATTAATTCCGCGCTGTAAATGTGACATTGCTACATTCGTTCGGTATTAATGCCACGCTGTATAGGTGATGTTGCTGCGATCGTTCGGTATTAATTCCGCACTTCAAACGGGATGCTGCTGGGATCGATGGGTATTAATTCCGTGCTCTGAACGTGACGTTGCTACGTTTGTTCGGTATTAATTCTGCGCTGTGAAGGTAACGTTGCTGTGATCGATAGGCATGAACTGTGCGTTGTAAAGGTGACGTTTCTGCGTTCGTTCGGTATTAATTCCGCGCTTCAAACGGGATGTTGCTGGGATCGATGGGTATGAATTCCGCGCTGTAAAGGTGACATTGCTGCGTTCGTTGGTTATTAATTCCGCGCTTGTGAAAGGTGACGTTCCACGCTTCCGATGCTTTAATTTGCTAAATGTTTTCGGTATTAATTCCGCGCTGTAAATGTGACTTTTCTGCTTCGTTCGGTATTAATTCCGCGCTGTAAATGTGACATTGCTACATTCGTTCGGTATTAATTCCGCGCTGTAAAGGTGACATTGCTGCGTTCGTTCGGTATTAATTCCGCGCTTCAAACGGGATGTTGCTGGGATCGATGGGTATTAATTCCGTGCTCTGAACGTGACGTTGCTACGTTTGTTCGGTATTAATTCTGCGCTGTGAAGGTAACGTTGCTGCGATCGATAGGCATGAACTGTGCGTTGTAAAGGTGACGTTTCTGCTTTCGTTCGGTATTAATGCCACGCTGTATAGGTGATGTTGCTGCGATCGTTCGGTATTAATTCCGCGCTGTAAAGGTGACATTGCTGCGTTCGTTCGGTATTAATGACACGCTGTATAGGTGAGGTTGCAGCGATCGTTCGGTATTAATTCCGCGCTTCAAACGGGATGTTGCTGGGATCGATGGGTATTAATTCCGTGCTCTGAACGTGACGTTGCTACGTTTGTTCGGTATTAATTCTGCGCTGTGAAGGTAACGTTGCTGCGATCGATAGGCATGAACTGTGCGTTGTAAAGGTGACGTTTCTGCTTTCGTTCGGTATTAATGCCACGCTGTATAGGTGATGTTGCTGCGATCGTTCGGTATTAATTCCGCGCTGTAAAGGTGACATTGCTGCGTCCTTCGGTATTAATTCCGCGCTTCAAATGGGATGTTGCTGCGATCGTTCGGTATTAATTCCGTGCTCTGAACGTGACGTTGCTACGTTCGTTCGGGTTAATTCCGCGCTGTGAAGGTGACGTTGCTGCGATCGTTTGGTATTAATTCCGGGTATTAAAGGTGACGTTGCTCTGAACGGTGACGCTGTATAGGTGACGTTTCTGCGATCGTTCGGTATTAATTCCGCGCTGTAAAGGTGACGTTGCTGTGATCGTTCGGTATTAATTCCGCGCTGTAAAACGGGGTGACGATTGCTGCTGCTGGTTCGATTCCGGGTATTAATTCCGCGCTCTGAACGTTCCGATCTTGCTACGTGCTTGTTCGGTATTAATTCTGCGCTGTGAAGGTAACGTTGCTGCGATCGATAGGCATGAACTGTGCGTTGTAAAGGTGACGTTTCTGCTTTCGTTCGGTATTAATTCCGCGCTGTAAATGTGACATTGCTACATTCGTTCGGTATTAATGCCACGCTGTATAGGTGATGTTGCTGCGATCGTTCGGTATTAATTCCGCGCTGTAAAGGTGACATTGCTGCGTTCGTTCGGTATTAATTCCGCGCTTCAAACGGGATGTTGCTGGGATCGATGGGTATTAATTCCGTGCTCTGAACGTGACGTTGCTACGTTTGTTCGGTATTAATTCTGCGCTGTGAAGGTAACGTTGCTGCGATCGATAGGCATGAACTGTGCGTTGTAAAGGTGACGTTTCTGCTTTCGTTCGGTATTAATGCCACGCTGTATAGGTGATGTTGCTGCGATCGTTCGGTATTAATTCCGCGCTGTAAAGGTGACATTGCTGCGTCCTTCGGTATTAATGACACGCTGTATAGGTGAGGTTGCTGCGATCGTTCGGTATTAATTCCGCGCTTCAAACAGGACTTTGCTGCTGGTATTAATTCCGCGCTGTGAAGGTCACGTTGCTGCGATCGGGTATTAATTCGCTGCTCTGTTGCTGCTTTCGTGATTAATTCGTTGAAGGTGATGACGTTGCTACGTTTGTTCGGTATTAATTCTGCGTTGTGAAGGTAACGTTGCTGCTCGATCGATAGGCATTAACTGTGCGTTGTAAATGTGACGTTTCTGCTTTCGTTCGGTATTAATGCCACGCTGTATAGGTGATGTTGCTGCGATCGTTCGGTATTAATTCCGCGCTGTAAAGGTGACATTGCTGCGTCCTTCGGTATTAATTCCGCGCTATAAAGGTGACATTGCTGCGTTCGTTCGGTATTAATTCCGCGCTTCAAACGGGATGTTGCTGGGATCGATGGGTATTAATTCCGTGCTCTGAACGTGACGTTGCTACACGTTTGTTAGGTATTAATTCTGCGCTGTGAAGGTAACGTTGCTGCGATCGATAGGCATGAACTGTGCGTTGTGAAGGTGACGTTACTGCTTTCGTTCGGTATTAATGACACGCTGTATAGCTGATGTTGCTGCGATCGTTCGGTATTGCTGCGTTCGTTCGGTATTATTTCCACGCTGTAAATGTGATGTTGCTGCGTTCGTTCGGTATTAATGCCACGCTGTATAGGTGATGTTGCTGCGATCGTTCGGTATTAATTCCGCGCTTCAAACGGGATGCTGCTGGGTTCGATGGGTATTAATTCCGTGCTCTGAACGTGACGTTGCTACGTTCGTTCGGTATTAATTCTGCGCTGTGAAGGTAACGTTGCTGCGATCGATAGGCATGAACTGTGCGTTGTAAAGGTGACGTTTCTGCTTTCGTTCGGTATTAATGCCACGCTGTATAGGTGATGTTGCTGCGATCGTTCGGTATTAATTCCGCGCTGTAAAGGTGACATTGCTGCGTTCGTTCGATATTAATTCCGCGCTGTATAACGTGATGTTGCTGCGATCGATCGGTATTAATTCCGCGCTAAAGGGGACGTTCCTGCGTTCGTTCTATTAATTCCGCGCTGTCAAAGTATGTTGCTGGGATCAATCTGTATTCATTCCGCGCTGTAAAGGTGACGTTGCTACGTTCGTTTTGTATTAATTGCGCTGTGGTAATGTTGCTGCGATCGATGGGTGAAATTCCGCGCTGTAAACTTGACGTTGCTGCATTCGTTCGGTATTAATTCTGCGCTGTAAACGGTGATGTTGCTTGATCGATGCGTATTAATTCCGCGCTGTCATGAACTGTGCGTTGTAAAGGTGACGTTTCTGCTTTCGTTGCGGTCGTAATGCCAACTGTGCGTTGTATGAGGTGACGTTGCTGCTGTTCGGTATTAATTCCGCGCTGTAAAGGTGACGTTGCTGCGATCGTTCGGTATTAATTCCGCGCTGTAAAGGTGACATTGCTGCGTTCCTTCGGTATTATTTCCGCGCTTCAAACGGGATGCTGCTGGGATCGATGGGTATTAATTCCGTGCTCTGAACGTGACGTTTCTACGTTTGTTCGGTATTAATTCTGCGCTGTGAAGGTAACGTTGTGCTGCGATTGGTATAGGCATGCGCTGTAAATGTGACGTTGTGTAAAGGTGACGTTTCTGCTTTCGTTCAGCATTAATGCCACGCTGTATAGGTGATGTTGCTGCGATCCTTCGGTATTAATTCCGCGCTGTAAAGGTGACATTGCTGCGTTCGTTCGGTATTAATTCCGCGCTTCAAACGGGATGTTGCTGGGATCGATGGGTATTAATTCCGTGCTCTGAACGTGACGTTGCTACGTTTGTTCGGTATTAATTCTGCGCTGTGAAGGTAACGTTGCTGCGATCGATAGGCATGAACTGTGCGTTGTAAAGGTGACGTTTCTGCTTTCGTTCGGTATTAATGCCACGCTGTATAGGTGATGTTGCTGAGATCGTTCGGGATTAATTCCGCGCTGTAAAGGTGACATTGCTGCGTTCGTTCGGTATTAATTCCGCGCTGTAAAGGTGATGTTCCTGCGTTCGTTCGGTATTAATTCCGCGCTTCAAACGGGATGTTGCTGGGATCGATGGGTATTAATTCCGTGCTCTGAACGTGACGTTGCTACGTTTGTTCGGTGTTAATTCTGCGCTGTGAAGGTAACGTTGCTGCGATTCGGTATTATGAACTGTGGTATGGTGACGTTTGCTGCGTTTCGTTCGTAAATGCCACGCTGTATAACATGAGGTTGCTGCGTTCATTCGGTATTTATTCCGCGCTGTATAGGTGACGTGGCTGCGTTCGTTCCTTATTAATTCCGCGCTGTATAACGTGATGTTGCTGCGATCGATCGGTATTAATTCTTAATTCCGAACGCGTTGTAAAGGTGATGTTAATTCTGCTGGTAAATGTGAATTTGGTATTAATTCCGCGCTGTAAATGTGACATTGCTACATTCGTTCGGTATTAATGCCACGCTGTATAAGTGATGCGTTCGTTCGGTATTAATTCTGTAAATGTGATGTTGCTGCGTTCGTTCGGTATTAATTCCGCGCTTAAAACGGGATGGGATGCTGCTGGGATCGATGGGTATTAATTCCGTGCTCTGAACGTGACGTTGCTACGTTTGTTCGGTATTAATTCTGCGCTGTGAAGGTAACGTTGCTGCGATCCATAGGCATGAACTGTGCGTTGTAAAGGTGACGTTTCTGCTTTCGTTCGGTATTAATGCTTTCGTTGTTGCTGCGATGTTAATTAATGCCACGCTGTATAATTCCGTGATTGCTGATCGCTGCGATTCGTTCGTTTGGTATTAAATCCGCCGCGTGACTTGCTAAAGGTGACATTGCTGCGATCGTTCGGTATTAATTCCGCGCTGTAAAGGTGACATTGCTGCGTTCGTTCGGTATTAATTCCGCGCTTCAAACGGGATGTTGCTGGGATCGATGGGTATTAATTCCTGCTCTGAACGTGACGTTGCTACGTTTGTTCGGTATTAATTCTGCGCTGTGAAGGTAACGTTGCTGCGATCGATAGGCATGAACTGTGCGTTGTAAAGGTGACGTTTCTGCTTTCGTTTGGTATTAATGCCACGCTGTATAGGTGATGTTGCTGCGATCGTTCGGTATTAATTCCGCGCTGTAAAGGTGACATTGCTGCGTCCTTCGGTATTAATGACACGCTGTATAGGTGAGGTTGCAGCGATCGTTCGGTATTAATTCCGCGCTTCAAACGGGATGCTGCTGGGTTCGATGGGTATTAATTCCGTGCTCTGAACGTGACGTTGCTACGTTCGTTCGGTATTAATTCTGCGCTGTGAAGGTAACGTTGCTGCGATCGATAGGCATGAACTGTGCGTTGTAAAGGTGACGTTTCTGCTTTCGTTCGGTATTAATGCCACGCTGTATAGGTGATGTTGCTGCGATCGTTCGGTATTAATTCCGCGCTGTAAAGGTGACATTGCTGCGTTCGTTCGGTATTAATTCCGCGCTGTAAAGGTGACATTGCTGCGTTCGTTCGGTATTAATTCCGCGCTTCAAACGGGATGTTGCTGGGATCGATGGGTATTAATTCCGTGCTCTGAACGTGACGTTGCTACGTTCGTTCGGTATTAATTCTGCGCTGTGAAGGTAACGTTGCTGCGATCGATAGGCATGAACTGTGCGTTGTAAAGGTGACGTTTCTGCTTTCGTTC
>JAMWET010001057.1:17500-25798 GCA_024036415.1 Prochilodus magdalenae | reverse complement strand
GTTAATATTGATTAAAAGGACACGCGCAATAAAAGGCGAGAATAGAGCGAGAAAACTATATAGAATTAACAATTTTAGTAGAGGGATGTGGGGATGATTGTTAATGTAAGTGAAAAGGGATATTTCGTTATAGAGTGTTAATTATTTTATAGCGGTTTATTAAGAGGAGATCGAACAGTACCTAGAGCTTGTGCTTGCTTTGTTTCCGTTCCGTATGCGTGGCGTGGGTGCTCTCCGCAATCCCCCCAAATCTGACCAGCTCTTCAGCTTCATATAGGAAACTTAAATCAAAATCCAAATCAGATCCAGCGTTCTGATCTCTAAACCGAGGTTCGGCGAGACAGCTCCTAAACCACACACCACAGCCGCACACACACAGCCGCCACCAACACCGCCGTGAAGTGCGTGAGAAAACTGTTCTTTGACACACACTCTCTCTGTAATGTATTATACAGTTCCGCTCTTTGATGACTCTGGACCCGCCTGCTGCCTGTCTCTATCGCTTGCTGAACACGATGGGAGACTGCTTGCTGATGGAACGATTCTACATGGGCAACAAAGAGTTCTCCACTGTCTGCTGGACCAGAGCCGAGCCCAGAGCTCGCTAGCTAAATATACCACACAGTGAACCTCTTTTATAAATCTCTGTCGGCCAGCAGTACGCGCTGAGAGTATGAGAAAGAGATACGAGGACAGAAGAAGAGACCGAGGAGGAGGTGGGGGGGACGAAAGGGGAGGTGGGTATGAGGAAGGAGAGGCAACGAGAGTGAGGGGACGAGGGGGGGAGTGAGTAGTATGGGAGTGAGATGAGAAGAGAGAGGAGGGGACGAGGGGGGAGTGAGTATGAGAAGAGACCCGAGAGTGAGGGGACGAGGGGGGCGTGACTATGAGAGAAGAGAGTGAGGGGACCGAAGGGGGGAGTGAGTATGCGAAGAGACCGAGAGTGAGGGGACGAGGGGGAGGGATTAGACTAAAGTGAGTCTGAAGAAGAGAGCGAGAGGTGGGTGAGGGGGACGAGGGGGGGGTGAGTATGAGAAGAGAGACCGAGAGTGAGGGGACCGAGGGGTGGGGGGGAGACAAAGTGGAGTATGAGAAGAGAGGGACCGGGGAGTCGAGGAGTGAGGGGACGAGGGGGGGGAGGAGTAGAGAAGAGAGACTCCGGAGATGTGAGGGGACACGAGGGGGGGATTGTGAGTATGAGGATGAGAGGAAAGAGAGTGTGGGGACGAGGAGGGGTGTGTGAGTATGAGAAGAGAGACGAGAGTGATCATGGGGACGAGGGGGGGAGTGAGTTATGATGAAGAGAGGACCGAGTCCAGAGTGAGGGGACGAGGGGGGGGTGGTATGAGAAGAGAGACGAGATTGACGGGGAAGAGGGGGGGGTGAGTATGAGATGAGAGGCAGAGAGTGAGGGACGAGGAGGAGTGTGAGTGTGAGAGAGAGACGAGATTGAGGGGACGAGGGGGGGGTGTGAGTATGAGAAGAGAGGCCGAGAGTGAGGGGACGAGGGGGGGATGAGTACGAGAAGGAGAGACCGAGAGTGAGGGGGACGAGGGGGGGTTAGTGATTATGAGAAGAGAGACGAGAGTGAGGGGACGAGGGGGGAGGTGAGTCTGAGAAGAGACCGAGAGCGAGAGGTGAGGGACGAGGGGGGCGTAGTGGTGGAGTATGAGAAGAGGAGAGTGAGAGGGTTACGACTGGGGGGAGTGAGTATGAGAAGAGAGACGAGAGTGAGGGGACGAGGGGGGAAGTGAGGTATGAGAAGAGAGGGACCGAGAGTGAGGGACGAGGGGGGGGAGTGAGTATGAGAAGAGAGGACGAAGAGTGAGGGGACGAGGGGGGAAGTGAGTACGAGAGAGAGACCGAGAGTGAGGACGAGGGGGGGTGTGTCGAGTACGAGAAAAGGAGAGAACGAGATAGTGAGGGGACGAGGGGCGGGAGTGAGTATGAGAGAGGAAACGAGAGTGAGGAGGAGAGGGGGGGGAGGAGTATGAGAAGAGAGACCGAAGTGAGGGGACGTGAGGGGGGAGTGATTATGAGAAGAGAGACCAGAGAGTGAGGGACGAGGGGGGATTTTCTGAGATGAGAAGCAAGAGTGAGGACGGAGGAGTGAGGGGACTGAGGGGGGTGTGAGTATGAGAAGAGGAGAGTGAGTGGACGAGGGGGGGAGTGATACGAGAAGAACCGAGACCGAGACATAAGGAAGAGGAGCAGAGATGCGAGGGGACCGAAGGGGGGGAAGTGGGGGGGGGGGAGTGGAGAATAGGGGAGTGGCACCAGTAAATCTCAGGGAGTGAGTAATGAGGAGAGTGAGGGGGACAGGGGGGGAGTTGTGAGTATGAGAAGAGAGATCAGAGTAGTTGAAGGCGGACGGAGGGGGGGGAGAGGTATGAGAAGACAGAGAGTGAGGGGACACGAGGGGGTGGAGTGAGTATGAGAAGAGAGGCCGAGAGTGAGGGGACGAGGGGGTGACGTGGTATGAGAAGAGAGGCCGAGAGTGAGGGGGAGGGGACGAGGGGGAGTGAGGAGGGATTAGTCGAGTAGGAGAGAGAGACCGGAGAGTGAGGGGGAAGGGACGAGGGGAGTGGGAGACGGAGTGTGAGAAGAGAGCAGAGAGTGAGGGGACGAGGGGGAGTGAGTATGAGAAGAGAGACCGATGAGTGATGCGGGACGAGGGGGGGAGGAGTATGAGAAGAGAGACCTGAGAGTGAGGGGGACAGGGGGGGTTTGAGTTGAGAAGAGAGACCGAGATCGTGAGGGGACGAGGGGGGGGACTGAGTATGAGAAGAGAGACAGAGAGTGAGGGTACGGTAGGGGGGGAAGTGAGTAGAGAAGAGAGAACGAGAGTGAGGGGACGAGGGGGGTGGCGGGAGTGAGTCTTGAGAAGAGAACGAGAGACCGACGAGTGAGGGGACTAGGGGGGGGGGGGTGAGTATGAGAATAGAGAGGACCGAGAGTGAGGGGGACGAGGGGGGTGTGAGTATGAGAAGAGAGAAAGAGGAGAGTGACGGGGACGAGGGGGTTGGGAGAGTTAGCGAAGAGGAGATTGAGGGGAGAACGAGTGGAGGGAGGTATGAGAAGAGGAATGAGGGGAACGAGAGGGCGGTGAGTGAGTATATGGAAGAGAGACAGAGAGTGAGGGGAACGAGGGGGGGTACGTGAGTATGAGAAGGAGAGGGACAGATGAGTCGAGGGGACGAGGGGGGGATCTTGGAGGTATGAGAAGTGAGAGAGGACAGAGAGTGAGGGGGGGTTCACCCACATTAGTTATGCTCTGTGGTGGGTCCTGTGGGGGTCCCCTGACCATTGAAGAACAGGTGGGTAATTACAAGTATACAGAGAAGAAACAGATGGACTACAGTCTGGACCTGTAAACCTACAGAGGGCCATATCATGAGAAAAGGGAGCTAAAGAACATGGGGGGACCGCTTGAGTGTAGATACAGGGAGGTGCGAAGCTAATGAAGTGGCGGTGTGGGTGTAGGACAGTGCATTCCTACAGACAGGAGTGACTCAAAAGGCTCTACACTGGGAACACTTATAGCAACCACAGTTCACATCAGGACCAAGCCCCAGCCAGCACCAGTTTATTTTAGGGCCGTATCGGTGTTCTGTTCCTAGTCCAGTGACATACTTCGCTTTCCCGCTCTCTCTTAGTCATGTGACAAAATTCCCTCCGGATCGCGTACCCGGAACCCAAACAAGCCCCGAAACCAGGGTCCAGCAAATTAGGTGAGCCATGTTAGCTACAGGATCAGGACCGACCCAGCCTGAAAACCACCAGCGCAAATTACAGGCTTGCAACGCAGAGCCATTATTGCACCACTTCTGAAATCGGATTCCGCCTGCTCCTTCAAAAGGGGGGACGGGGGGGGCCAAGGAACAGCTTTGTGACCTTATCCAAGAGAGGTACATCGCAGTTTAGCTTATCGCGACCTGCAGGCTGTGTATTACAGAGGCACAGACAGTCCCCCCGCCAAACTGATAAGCCTTAAAACCTTTCAGCAGAGGATAGTAACGAAGGATTCAAGAGAAGGTTTCGGATTCCCTGTGACTCTGCGGGGAAATAGGTAAAAGAGCCAATTTACAGTTTTTAACGTAAAACCCATAATCCCACTATCGGGTGTGAAACCCCATGAATCCAGTGCCGCGGGGTTTAAAAAACAGGAGGGTTGCACAGCTGGAACAGGAGCAGGAGGGGAAAAACAAAAGATACTTGAAGCAAGCACGCACAGGCAGAAGCTGCGCATGCGGAACACCAGTCCCGGAATTCCAGCCGGCCCCGTTAACACCCAAATCAAGATTCTGAATGAGCCTTTTAGATTGGGCAGTTGGGGGTCTACGCTGCCAGAGGAGAAACTCTAACAGGACACCTCCTCGCTCCCCCAAAAGCGGACAGCATGCAGCTTTCACAGTTCATTACTCAGGCCCACACACAGGATACGGCCGTTCGCCAAGCCCCCAATCAGAATTGGAGTCCCACCGAGTTCATTCTTCTCGAGACCACCAGCAGAAAAAGATAATGGAATAATATAGTGGAAAGAAGTGAGGTAAGGGTGACTGCGAAGTACAAAAAGAAAGGAATTAAGAGGACAGGAAAGGATAAAAGGAAGGATGGAAAAGAAAGGAAAGAAAGAAAGAAAGGGATAAAGAAAGAAAGAAAGAAAAAAAACGAAAACAAAAGATTAAAAATAACAGAGGATGATGAAAGGATAAAAAAGAAAAGGATTGAAATGACAAAAGGAAAGCATTAGACAGACTTAGAAAAAGGGGGAGAAAAGGATAAAAGGAAGGATGAACAAGAAAGAAAAAAAGAAATATAGAAACGCATGGATGAAAGAAAGCTCAAGAGGAATGACAAGGGTACGAAAACAATGGACATGAAATAAAAAGTATGCAAAAGATAAACAAGGAAGAAAGAAAGAAAAGAAGGAATCAAAAGAAAGCTTGACATTCCCTCTCCCAGGGAATGCACTCCTTCCTCTCCTGTGTGCATCACTGTAATATAATTTGAATGGAAAATCTGTGCACATCAGTCCAAACACTGATTCCAAAATCGATAACGGGGACTACAGATTGTTTCCACTTGTGGAAGGAATCCAGAGCCGGAATACTGGCAGGAAACCACAGCAGGGAACATACAGTAGGGGGGAATACCTGAAGGACAACACTGCAGGAACCATGCAGGTATTAAGCGGGGAACCACTTGCGGGAACAACTGCGGGAATACTGCGGGGGTAAAATACTGCATGAATACCAATACTGCAGGTATACAAGCGGGAACACTGCGGGAAATAATGCGGGAACAATGCGGGAATACTGCTCGGCGAACACTGCGGGAACACAGTGGGAATATAGCAGAATACTGCAGGAATTTACTCCAGGAAAACACTGCAGGAATACAGCAGGAATACAGCAGGAAACACTGCCAGGAACACACGGTCAGGAATACTGCAGGAATAACTGCAGGACATATCTGGCAGGAAAACACAGGGGAAATACGTGCAGGAATACTGCAGGAACACAGTGTGAATTAAGGCGGGCAATACTTGCAGGAACACAGCGGAAATACTGCAGGGAACCACTGACAGGGAACACTGCCTAGGAAAACACTGCCAAGGAACACTGCAGGAACACTGCATGGAAAACACTGCAGGGAATACAGCAGGAAAACACAGCAGGAATAACCGCAGGAAACACTGCAGGAAACACTGGCAGGAAACAACTGACTAAGATCAGAATACTGAAAGCTAGAGCAGCGTCCAGGAGGCCAGGGTACAAGTCAAAGCTGAAGTCTTCCGTACGTTGTATTACGGGAAGGTAAGGCAGGGTCACGACACCACATTCTGAGTGTGGGGACACAACACCAGGGACCGCTCCTTGCCCAGGCTCAAGCAGTGAGAGTGACTCCTCTCTCTCTTCCTCCCTCTCTCCCCTATCTCTCTGTGCTCCTGAGTCCTCACATTTCCTTCTGTATCTGTATTATTGTCGTCTGCCACATTACTGTTCTACATTCCTGGCTCTGGTTCTGGGACTGGCGGTCCCCAGCACAAACTATCTCGCTGTGGGGTGCAGGGTCTCTCGGAGGGAACCACGGCTGGGTTTCTCAGGCGGTCCAGTTACTTTCTACGGGGACTGACGCCAGAGTTGCTCCAGGTCCCGGGACCTTCTCCTTCAGCCACACTCCGAGATCAGGCGAAACAGGTCAGCGTGTGACTCCACAATGGCGCCGGACAGTATACAAACGCCCGTGCACACCCGCCCAGTCTCCGACACAAACCAAACAAAACCCACAAACACCAACTCACACATAAAACAAGATGAGAGGAGAGAGAGACGAGAGACGGAGGAGAGAGTGAGAGAGGGAGGAACGGAGAGAGGCACCGAGAGAGAGAGAGCGAGAGTAGAGAGAGAGGCGCGAGAGAGAGAGGAGAGCGAGGGACGAGGAGAGGGAGAGGGAGAAGAGGGGAGAGCAGAATATGGAGTGAGAGAGGATGAGGGGACGTAGGAGGGAGGGAGGAGAAGAGACACGAGGGAGGAGTGTTGGAGGGGGGGAGGAGAGGGACCGAGAGAGGAGAGAGAGAGAGAGGAGAGAGAGTAGAGAGAGAGAGAGGAGAGAAGGATGGAGGGTAGATGAGAGGGAGATGAGAGAGAGAGGCGAGTAGACGAGAGAGAGGAGAGAAGGAGAGGAGAGCCCGGGAGAGGAAGAGATTTGGAGAGAGAGTCGAGAGAAGGAGGAAAGTAGAGAAGAAGAGGGGAGAGAGGAGAGTAGAGAGACGTAGTGTGAAGAGGAGAAGGAGGGAGGGAAGACCGGAGGAGATGGAGAGAGGACGAGACGAGAGAGAGAGAGAGTAAGAGGAGAAGGAGGGGAGGAGTAGAGGGAGAACGAGAGATAGAGAAGAGGTAGAGAGAGCGAGAGACGACGAGAGGAGGAAGAGAGAGGTGATGAGTGCCGTAGGCGTGAGAGAGTAGTAGAGGAGAGAGAGGAGAGAGAGAGAGAGAGAGAACAGAGAAGAGAGAGAAGTAGGAGAGAAGAGAGAAGATGGGGGGAGGACGAAGAAGAGAGAGATAGAGAGAGAGAGCGAGAGATTTGAGAGAGCAGTTAAGAGAAGAGGGAGAAAGAGACGATGAGAGAGAGAGAGTAGGAGAGGAAGAGGCGAGAAGAGAGAGGATGAGAGAGCGGAGGGAAGGAGGAGAGGTTGGAGAGAGAGAGAGAGGAGAGAGAGATGACTTGCGAGAGGAGAGAGGAGATGAGGGAGTAGAGAGAGAGAGAGAAGAGGGAGAAGGAGAGAGTAGAGAGAAGAGGGAGGAGTAGAGGGGAAGAAGAAGAGAGAAGCAGGGAGAGTAGAGGGAGAAGAGATGGAAGAGGGAAGAGTCGATAGAGAGAGAAGAGAGAAGAGGGAGATGTGAGAAGAGAGAGTAGAGAGAAAGAGGGAGAAGAGAGAGTAGAGGAGAAGAGAGAGTAGAGAGAGAAGATGGGAGGGAGAAGAGAGAGTAGAGAGAGAGAAGGAGAAGAGAGAGAAGAGAGAGTAGAGAGAAGAGGGAGAAGAGAGATTAGAGAGAAAGAGGGAGAAAAAGAGAGAGAGGGAGAGAGAGAGCAGATGAGAGGGGAGAAGAGAAAGCGGGGAGGAGAGAGAAGAGGGAGGAGAGAGAGAGAGAGAGAGAGAGAGAGAGAGAGAGAGAGGTTGCTCTGTTTGGTGGTCAGTTAAATCATTACTCATTAAGGCTCTGTGCTGACCTCACTGTGCTGAGAATCATTCCTGATCCAGATTCACCCGACCCCCCCGAACACCGCACACTCCACAGCCACAAACTCACTGTGCTGAGAATCATTCCTGATCCAGATTCACCCGACCCCCAAGTTACACCGCCACACTCCCACAGCCACAAAACTTCACTGTGCTGAGTTCTGTTAACTATGAGGGAGTCCAGTGAATCTCGGCCCGTGATCCTAAAGGGCCCATATCCACGGAGCTTCCCCACCCCGTTGTGAACACTGCCTCCCTCCCCGTGTCTCTCCGTTCTATATATAGAAACTTTACCGCACACCCAGCCTGCTTTGAATGTGCTGTTTTAGTGATGTCACAAAAACCACCACATTTCCATTGAGCTGTGCACACACTCCGGCTGCTACGCTAAACTCCACGCACCACAGTATCCCCGCACAAACTTCCTGTGCACCACACACACTAAATACAGCCAGAGAAGAAAGGAGGATATGGGCCCTTTAATGAGCTTCATCTACCTGGACCGCCGCGTCATGCTTTCTGCAGCCGTGTGTGTCCGCACTAACGTGGGA
>JAMWET010001057.1:7500-15000 GCA_024036415.1 Prochilodus magdalenae | reverse complement strand
GGTTACTGTGCCTTTAAGAAGTATACTGTATATAGGCTCCGCTCCGATTGGACCTTCCCTGTGTGTGGCTCATTTACTAAGAAGTCCAGGCCCTAACACTCGCTCAGTATGCATGCTAGTTGGTTTTTGTGACATCACAAACGCAGAGACAGGCTGTACAGAGCACTTAGCTTCCAGAGAAAGAGAGCCACTTCCCATCACCACCACTGTAAACAATTCTGACCCCTAGGACGTGCCCTGTGCCCAGTCTGAACGACTGGGTCCACTGTTTATTCGGGGCCGGCTCAGCTGACTGCCCTTCCGATGTTCACTCTGAGCGGGCTCCTGATTAACCCGTTACGGCGTGCCGAGAGAAAGCGTGCTGGTACCTGCTGGAGCATTTCCTCAGTGGAGAGGAGTTTGTGATGGTGCTCCTCCAGAGAGACCTCCAGATCCCTGATCTTCTCTCCCTGCGCCTCCACCTGCTCCGTCAGAACGCTGACCTGCGGGCACACGTAATAGACTTTACTGACACTCACCAGCACCTAACACACACACACTTCTTAACCCATAGGGTTTAATATGATGTCGGACCACCCTTTACAGCTATACCAGCTTCAGCTCCTCTGGGAAGGCTTTCCACAAGGTTAGGAATGTGTTTATGGGAATTCCTGACCATTCTTCCAGAAGAAGCATTTGTGAGGTCAGACACTGATGTTTGGACAAGAATGCCTGCCTCTCAGTTGAGAGGTCAGGACTCTGTGCAGGCCAGTCCAGTTCCTCCACACCAGACTCGCTCATCCATGTCTTTATGGAGCTTGCTCTGTGCACTGGTGTGCGGTCATGTTGGAACAGGAAGGGGCCGTCCCCAAACTGTCCCCACAAAGTCAGGAGCATGAAATGGTCCAGAGTCTCTTGGTCTGCTGAAGCATTAAGTGTTCCTCTCACTGGAACTAAGGGGCGGAGCCCAACTCCTGAACACCACCCCCACACCATAATCCCCCCTCCACCAAACTTGACACTCGGCACAGGGCCGGCAGAGCAGTACCGTTCTCCTGGCAACCGCCAAACCCCGACTCGTCCATCGGGACTACCAGATGGAGAAGTGTGATTGGTCACTCCAGAGAACACGCCTCCACTGCTCTAGAGTCCAGGGGCGGAGCTTTACACCACTGCGTTCCACGCTCTAACTGTGCTTGGTGTTGTAAGGCTGGGATGCAGCTGCTCACCATGGAAACCCATTCCATGAAGCTCTACACACTGTTCCTGAGCTGATCTGAAGAACACATGAAGTCTGGAGGTCTGTAGTGATGGACTCTGTAGGAAGTTGGTGACCTCTGTGACCTATGACCCTCAGCATCCGCTGACCCCGCTCTGTCATTGTACGTGGTCTACCACTTCGTGGCTAAGCTGCTGTCGTTCCCAATCGCTCCCACTGTTTTCTAATCCCACTGACAGTGGACTGTGGAATATTTAGTAGGGAGGGAATTTCACCACTGGACTTGTAGCACAGGGAGCATCCTATCCCGGGACCACGCTGGACTTCACTGAGCTCCTGAGAGCGACCCATTCTCTCACTAGTGTCTGTAGCAGCAGTGTGTAGGACGATGATAGTGATACACTGTACCGCACAGCTGTAAGCACACCGTCACCATTCTGAATGAGCTTGTGCTTTTAAAGAACTCAAATATTGATTCTGTTCATCCGATTGTTTGTTTTTGTGGTTGAGTCATGAGGAGCGAGTCCTGTTGCTTCACCACACATGAGGTATTTCTACTGGGTCAAACTGACTGTTTACAACACATTCTTCTCAAATAACGAATTCACTTTCATTTATAATCCAATTTAACCTATAACCACATTTTCAGGGCCAGTACCTGTGACGCTCCCTCTGGGATTAATACAGTGATCTATCCATCTCTCTATCTACAGAGCAAATACCACTTAGGAATAAGATGATACCCAATGTGCCATGCACCGAAGCCGGAATCATCATTTCCCTATTCACTCCAAAAAAACCCGAATGTTGGATTTAATTAAAAATGTTATGCTGAGGTTTCATGCAGCCGTGTTAAGTAGCTTTTCAAGCTATACTTGATTGAGTAAAACATACTTAACAAATTCAAGTAAGTCACACTCCGGTGATCTGAGTATGTTCTAATCTACTGGATGGGTTATTTTCACGTGTAACTCATAATTGAAATGTTGGACCTACTAATGCTATGGTATGTGGTTCCATGCAGCTGTGTTAAGTAGTTTAAGATATTTGACGGAATGAAACATACTTAACAAATTGTATAAGTCACACTAAAGTGATCTGAGTATGTTCTGGACAGTAACTGGACAGGTTATGTTATTATGTTTAACCCAAAAATGAAATGTTGGATTAAAAAAATTAAATAAAAGTGCCAACACGTCTCACACAGCTGTGTTCAGAAGCTTTACGATACTTAACTGAGTAAAATATATTTAACAAATTCAAGTAAGTCACATTCCAGTGACCTGAATATGTTCTAATTGACTGGATGGGTTATTATCACGTGTAACTCATAATTGAAATGTTGGAACTACAAATGCTATAGTATGTGGTTTCATGCAGCTGTGTTAAGTAGTTTTTAAGATACTTGACTGAATGAAAGATACTTAACAAATTCTAGTAAGTCACACTAAAGTGTTCTAAGTATGTTCTAATCGACTGGGTGGGTTATTTTCATGTTTACTCCAAAAATGAAATGTTGGATTAAAAAAAAATAAAAGTGTCAACATGTCTCACACAGCTGTGTTCAGGAGCTTTACAATACTTGATTAAGCAAAACATACTTAACGAATTTAATTTAAGGCACACTAAGAGATCTGAGTAGGTTCTAATCTACTGGATGGGTTATTTTCACGTGTAACTCATAATTGAAATGTTGGACCTACAAATGCTATGGTATGTGGTTCCATGCAGCTGTGTTAAGTAGCTTTTAAGATATTTGACGGAATGAAACATACTTAACAAATTGTATAAGTCACACTAAAGTGATCTGAGTATGTTCTGGACAATAACTGGACAGGTTATGTTATTATGTTTAACCCAAAAATGAAATGTTGGATTAAAAAACATAAATAAAAAGTGTCAACACGTCTCACACAGCTGTGTTCAGGAGCTTTAAGATACTTAACTGAGTAAAATATACTTAACAAATTCAAGTAAGTCACATTCCAGTGACCTGAGTATGTTCTAATTGACTGGATGGGTTATTTTTATGTGTAACTCATAATTGAAATGTTGGATTCAACCACAAATGCTATAGTATGTGGTTTTATGCAGCTGTGTTAAGTAGTTTTTAAGATACTTGACTGAATGAAACATACTTAACAAATTCTAGTAAGTCACACTAAAGTGTTCTAAGTATGTTCTAATCGACTGGGTGGGTTATTTTCATGTTTACTCCAAAAATGAAATGTTGGATAAAAAAAAAAAAAAAAAAAAGTGTCAACACGTCTCACACAGCTGTGTTCAGGAGCTTTACGATACTTAACTGAGCAAAACATACGTAACGAAAGTGATCTAAGTATGTTGTAAGTGAAAGGACGGTTCACTTTCAGGTGTAACCCAAAATTTAAATGTTGGATACAACTACAAATGCTTTGCCGAGTGGTTCCATGCAGCCGTGTTAAGTAGTTTTTAAGATACTTGGCTGAAGGAAACATACTTAACAAATTCAAGTTAGTCACACTCCAGTGATCTGATTATGTTCAAATTGACTGGACAGGTTATTTTCATGTATTACCCAAAAATGAAATGTTGGCTAAAAAAAAAAAATTGTGTCAACACGTTTGACACAGCTGTGTTCAGTAGCTTTAAGTTTCTTGATTGAGCAAAACATACTTAACGAATTTAATTAAATCACACTAAACTGATCTGAGTAGGTTCTAAATGTGACTGGACGGGATATGTACATGTCACCCAAACATTAAATCTTGGATTTAAAAATATGTTATCCCAACTCGTCCCACACACACCTGTGTTAAGTAGCTTTCAAGATACTTGACTGAGCAAAGCACACCTAACGAATTCTAGTAGGTCACATTAAAGTGATTTGAGTACGTTCTCAATTTTTCAAAAATTAAATGGACGGGTTATTTTCATGTGTAACCCAAACATGAAATGTTGACTTTAAATACAAATGCTAAGCGGTGTGGTTTCCACGCAGCAGTGTTAAGTTAGCTTTTTTTTTTTTTTACTCTTCTCTAAACAGGATATGATCAAATAAACCACACACTTTTTTTTTTATTTTACGTATTACACTCATATTCAACGTAATGTGGTTATGTTTTTGCTTCTAGGTAAGGTGGAAGTTAGGCCTTAAGTCAGAGCTACATCATTGTGTTTAGTTACTACTGAGCACACTACAGCCAAAGCAGCATGTGGCTAGGCAGTTAACTCTGTGGAAGGCAGGCCAGCCGGAGAAGGACAACACAAAGTTGGTGATCGTGAAAAACAAAAGTGAAATTAATAAGGACACTGATTTCACCAAACAGTGAACCAAACTCAACACTCCACTCAACACGACCTCAACTGACCAAACACTTACGAAGTAAATGTGACAATTTCAAATTTTGCCATTAGTGGACAGAACACAAAGCTTCGTGAGAGGGACGAGTTCCTGTCTGCACCATACAACAAGATCAACCGTCAGCCATCTCGGACATGCCTCCGGTTCCAAGACCCAAACCAGAGGGCGATACTCCACCCATACCCATAAACGCCCACCTGCTTGCCGAAAGTAACACGCTCCAGGACAGGTCTCCAACGACTCACTTTTACCTCCTTATATCTCCCCTCTCTTTCTCCACTTCTCTGTCACTCCCTCCTGACTGTTATTGCGAACACTCTCTTCTGCTGGTTTCACTAACGGGTTACCAAGCCCTAAAACCTGTCATTACCGGCCAGGGACTAGGAAGACTCCTCCGAAGAACGGCTGCTGCTCTGGAGGGTCAACCCTGCACACTGGCCACCCGTAACGGACTCGCCAACACCTCTGAGCTGAACGCTTTAGTGTCCGTCACTACAACGGACAGCCCACCCGCGGGCGGGACAGGTAAAAAGAGGAAGTTAAAACAGCGAGGGGGGAGTCCGGTAGCCAGTCAGAGGTTCTGTTAGATTCCTCGTAGCAGAATGAAGAGGCCTTTCCACCAATCAGTGCTGCTGGAACGAGCTTGAGAACTGCAGGAGCCACCGCGTGTGGACCTGCGCATTCAGAGCGAGTCAGTGCTGCTCAGTCAGCAGCGCGAGGAAGGACTTTCAGGGTGACGCGCCAAAATTACACACCACACAGACGTCATTTCCCATTCACTACAGTAATAAATCAGACGGGTCCAGTTCTGATCTCTGATTGGCCGAGCCGAGACGATATACACCATATACCCACATCGGCCGTCTCACAACAACCGAACCCTGTACTACTGAACACGTCACACTGGTACTGCTAATGGTGCAATCTTTGTCTCAGATGTACTGATGAAGTGAGAACCCGGTTCTGTAGGACTTATTTTTCTTATCTAGAACTCAGTCGGTCAGCTAGCTAACAGGCTATCTGTGATATCATTAATATCACAAGCTTGAATTCATTACTGATTAAGTAAAAACTTGGTTCTATTTAAACTGACAGGCTGTTTGACTTCTTATCTAGAACTCGGTTGGTCAGCTAGCTAACAGGCTAAAAGATTTATTACAGATGAAGTAGAAACACGATTCTGTTTAACCTGTTAAGCTGATTGATATCATCTTATCTGGAACTCAGTTAGTCAGCTAGCTAACAGGCTAAAAGATAGCTAACAGGCTAAACTCCATTAATATCACAAGCTTGAATTCATTACTGATGAAGTAAAAACCTGGTTCTATTTAAACTGACAGGCTGATTGACTTCGTTTCTTATCTAGAACTCGGTTGGTTAGTAAGCTAACAGGCTAAAAGATAGCTAACAGGCTAAACTCCATCATTAAAATCACAGGCTTGAATTTAATACAGATAAAGTAGAAACCCGATTCTGTTTAACCTATTAAGATGATTGACATTATCTTATCTAGAACTCAGTCAGCTAGCTAACAGGCTAAACTCCATTAATTTCACAAGATTGGATTAATTACTGATGAAGTAAAAACCTGGTTCTATTTAAGCTGACAGGTTGATTGACTTCTTATCTAGAACTTGGTTGGTCAGCTAGCTAACAGGCTAAAAGATAGCTAACAGGCTAAAAGATCGCTAACAGGCTAAACGCTGTCATTAACATCACAGGCTTGAATTAATAAGTAATGAAGTAAAACTTGGTTCTATTTTAGCTGACTGGCTGATTGACTTCTTATCTAGAACTTGTTTGGTCAGCTAGCTAAGAGGCTAAAAGATAGCTAACATGCTGAACTACATCATTAATATTTCACAAGCTTGAATTCATTAGTGATGAAGTCAAATCCTGGTTCTATTTAAACTGACAGGCTGATTGACTTCTTTTCTTATCTAGAACTTGGTTGGTTAGTAAGCTAACAGGCTAAATGATAGCTAACATGCTAAACTTCATCATTAATATCACAGGCTTAAATTTAATACAGATGAAGTAGAAATGCGATTCTGTATAACCTGTTAAGCTGATTGACATCATCTTATCTAGAACTCAGTTAGTCAGTTAGCTAACAGGCTAAACTCCATTAATATCACAAGCTTGAATTCATTACTGATGAAGTAAAATCCTGGTTCTATTTAAACTGATGGGCTGTTTGACTTCTTTTCTTATCTAGAACTTGGTTGGTTAATAAGCTAACAGGCTAACAGATAGCTAACATGCTGAACTCTGTCATTAACATCACAGTTTGAATTAATACGTAATGAAGTAAAAACTTGGTTCTATTTAAACTGATTGACTTATCTAGAACTCAGATGGTTAGTAAGCTAACAGATAGCTAACTCGTTGAACTCCACCATTAACACCACAGGCTTAAATTTAATACAGATGAAGTAGAAACTCGATTCTGTTTAACCTGTTAAGCTGATTGACTTCATCTTATCTAGAACTCAGTTAGTCAGCTAGCTAACAGGCTAAAAGACTAACAGCAAGGTAAGCAGCTCCATCATTAATATCACAGGCTTGAATTAATTACTGAGAACCCAGTTCTGTTGAAAGAGGTGGCCTGACTGACGTCTTTTTCTTATCTAGAACTCACCTGGTCAGCTAGCTAACAAGCTAAACGATAGCTAGCATGCTGAACTCCATCATGTCTTGTATTAATAGCTGATAAAGTAAAATCCTTGTTCTATTTAAACTAACAGGTTGATTGACTTATCTAGAACTCGGTGGTCAGCTAGCTAACAGACCAAAAACTTGGTGGGTAGGTTTGGCATCGTGAGACATGGGAATGATTCAACATGTGCAGCCTGGTAACCTTTATCTTCCTTCCCAACAGCACCGCACTCCCACACCTCCTTCTGGGTGCAGCTATGCTCTTGAGGAGTGTATGACGAAGAATCATATCATCATAAAA
>JAMWET010001057.1:0-2500 GCA_024036415.1 Prochilodus magdalenae | reverse complement strand
AAGCTCAAACCGCGCTCTCGCTGCGACTCAGATTGGAGAACATCCATCAGAGTGGTTCTGTCCATCCTGGTCTTTCGCTGTGAGAAGACACCGTTAAACGCTATGGAGCTGTGAAAAAGGAGATTGTAGCTGGTCAGGGAGCTCCTCGCGTGAGAAAGAAGAAGACACGACCCACACAAACTATAAGAAGCTGCTGGTGTTCTCAGAACAATGGACTGACCACCCCAAGGCCAGAGCCCTCAATGGTATGAGGTCTGAAAGGAGGTGCAGTAGGTAGTGTTGCCACCCATCCTATAAAATACGGAATCGTCCTTTATTTGGCAATTAAATGTTGCGTCCCGTATTAAACTAATACGGGATGCGTTTTGTTCTGTATTTCCGTAAATATTCATAAATTTGTTCCGCATTTCCGTAAATATTCATAAATTTGTTCCTTATTTCCATAAGTATTCGCAAATTTGTTCCTGCATTTCCGTAAATGTCCATAAATTTGTTCCGCATTTCCGTAAATGTCCGTAAATTTGTTCCTTATTTCCATAAATTTTCGCAAATTTGTTCCTGCATTTCCGTAAATGTCCATAAATTTGTTCCGTATTTCCGTAAATGTCTGCAAATTTGTTCCGCATTTCCGTAAATGTCCGTAAATTTGTTCTGATGGTTTCCGTAAAATGTTCTGCAAAACATTGTTCTGTATTGAGTAATCGTAAATGTCTGCAAATTTGTTCCGCATTTCCGTAAATGTCCGTAAATTTGTTACGTATTTCCGTAAATGTCTGCAAATTTGTTCTGCATTTTCGTAAATGTCCGTAAATTTGTTCCGTATTTCCGTAAATGTCCGGAAATTTGTTCCGCATTTCCATAAATGTCCGGAAATTTGTTCCGTATTTCCGCAAATGTCCGTAAATTTGTTCTGTATTTCCGCAAATGTCTGTAAATTTGTTCCGCATTTCCGTAAATGTCCATAAATTTGTTCCGTATTTCCGTAAATGTCCGTAAATTTGTTCCGTATTTCTGTAAATGCATGCCGTAAAATTTGTTCCGTAACTGTCCGATTAAAGCACGCTCGTGTCACCACAGGATTGGTCACACACTCCCCAAAAAACAAAAAAATATCGGCCTGCACGAAATTCAGATCCAATACGGGTCCGCGGATTTTCGAACCACAGATCAAAGTCAAACAAATGACCGCGCCCCTCGTCCTTTATTTTTGCTAGGGTGGCGACCCTAGCAGTAGGTCAAGAAGCTCCTCGCTGACAAAAGAAGACAGACCCACCCAATAAAGAAGCTGCTGGTGTTCTCAGAACTATGGACTGACCACCCCAGAGCCCAGACCCTCAGTGGTACGAGGTGTCTGAGACTGAACTTTGCAGGTGCGCTGACGGGAAATCAAAAGTAGGACAGTCCAGATACAAGAATCTGTACTGTCAAAGAACTGCATAGCTACTAGCACTGCTAGCCTAGCCAAAGTTAGCTAAGCAGGCGCTGTCTGAGGAGGGCCGACACGGGAGCCGAGGCGAGGGCACACACTGGGAACTGACCTAGCCGATGCTAATGCACTGTAGTGTTCTGGGAGCAGTCATGCCGAGTACGACTCCAGAGTCTGACCTGTGCACATGCATTAAACTGGCATATGGATGCTACAGGCTATGCTCCAGTGCTCTGTCTAGACAACCAAGAGTGTAATCCACAGGATCAGCCTATACGGCCATACGCCGACATGCAAGATGCATAAGAAAGCACTGACAGAAAGGGGAGCTGTGGGGACTCTGCAGGGGTGGAAACGGAATGTAGGTAAAAGGTACAAATTCCAGGATTTTATTACAGGAGGTTCGGAAGTTGCTGCTTCAGTCTCCTTGCCATGATGTCCCTGCTGGGAATACCGAGCTGGCTTCTTCTTAACCTGAAGACCCGCAGTTGCTGTAGGGTGACGTGGTGCACTAAAGCATTTCACAGTCCTCCCTATAATACGTTGGTGTAAGGTCAGTGCAGGGTCCTACGAAGGCTGTGTTCATATTGCAATCTGAATGCATTCATAAGGTGTCATAGGCAGATATAATGCTTAATAACACCAGTCATAAGCTTGTGTACTGACTGACAACTAGCTAAATATACACACATACGCAGAACACATGCATAACACTTGATAAAAACAAATAATATGGCAGCTATAATTTATAATGTTCAGGGCTTTCACGTAATGCCATTATAACACCTGTTGATTAGAGCATTATAAGCATGAATGTTGGACTAGGTCCGCTATGGCCTATTCAAGTCTTCAACAGAGCAAGGTATTCATATTGTATGTCCTATATCACCAGACCATCTCACTTCACCTAGAGCCTGTAAAAGACCAGCTTGATAACGCAAACCATGATAAGCTATATATTGTACCACAATACATGGAATTAATTAAGCGTTTACATCACTTAAAGCCTGTAACAGCCCGACATAAACTCTATGAAGTGTTACATGACATGGTGAATTACAGCATTATTTGGTT
>JAMWET010001056.1:0-15431 GCA_024036415.1 Prochilodus magdalenae | reverse complement strand
GGTGAGTAGTCTGTGGAACGCGTGATCAGTATAAGAGCCGGTACCTCTTAGCGGACAGTGGCATACAGCACATACCGGTCTGTACAAATGCGACATTGATACCCATAGAACCCATCGTCCATTCATCACCGCTCGGTTACTGACACCCCATTACCTACAAATTCACATAGGGACTTCAGACCGACTAAACCTGGTACGCCGTACCTTTAGCCCACTGGCCCCAAACGTTCAGGGTCTTAATGCAGACTTGTCGCTAAAACGAGTTCTCGCTCGGTGTTAGAGCCAAGATGGGCTCAGTGGGCTCCTTGCATGGGTTTTGTTTTCGCATGTGTTAAGCCTCAGTTATAAATGGGTTTAGCTCAGTTCGTTACCTCGAATATACAGACGTTATAACTGGGATTAGTCTCCCCCAGTGATATGGGATTTAGCCTCAGTTATAAACTCGGGATTAGCCTCAGTAATATGGTTTAGCTCAGTTATATAAACTGGCCGGATGTATGCATCTCAGTGATTATGGTTTAGCTCAGTTACTAAATGACGGCATATCAGCTACCAGGTATAACTGGGATGTATTAGCTCAGTTATAAGTGGGATTTTGCTCACAGTGATTATGGGTTTTAGCTGCAGTTATAACTGCAGTGGATTAGCTCACGTGCATAGGGGTTTTTTAGCACCCCCTCAGTATAACCCGGGATTAAGCTCAGTGATGAGATGGGTTATAAGCTCCAGTATATTAACTGGAGAACTTAGCTCAGTGTAGAACGGTTTTTTTTGACATCGTTAGCTCCAAGTATCTTAATAACACCAGGGACTTAGGCTCAGCTGGCATGATCGGGTTTAGCTCAGTGTAATAACTGGCGATTAGACTCAGTGAGGGAGGGTTAGCTCAGTTCCTAAACTGGGATTAGCTCAGTGAGATGAGATGTTAGCACTCAGAGTTATAACTGCGGTGATTAGCTCAGTAAGTAGTATGGGTTTAGCTCAGTTATAACTGGGATTTTAGCCTCAGTTAGTCATGGGTTTAGACTCACACCAGCTTATAAATGAGGAATTAGCGTCAGTGCTATGGGTTAGCTCAGTTACTAACTGTGGGATTAGACCCATCAGTAGTATGGATGACTTTTTAGACTCAGTTTATAACTGCAGACGACTTAGGATCCATAACATAAGTGACGCATGGGTTAGGTAGCTCAAGTGATCACACTAGGAGTATGTAGCATCAGCTCAATATGGGCGTTTAGCTCAGTTTATAACTGGGATTTAGCCTTCAGTGATTATGGGTTTTACGCTCAGTTATAAACTGCGGATTCGCTCTTCAGTGATATGGTTTATAGGCTCAGTTATAAACTGGATTAGCCAGATTAATCATGGGTTTAGCTCAGTTATAACTGGGGGAATATTAGATCAGATAATATGCGCGGGTGTTATAGCTCAGTTCATAAACGGGGATTGCACCCTTCTAGTCCCTCAGCTGGATGCGGTCTAGCTCAGCTTATAACTTGGGATTAGACTTACTGACGTATAATATTGGGTTTCTAGCTCAGTTTTATACCTGGGATTAGCTCAGTAATATGGGTTTTGTAGTAATCGTTATCAACTCGCGGATTAGCTCCAGGTAATATGGGTTTCAGCTCAAGTTTATAACTTGGGATTCAAATTCACCGTAATATGGGTTTTAGCTCCAGTTATAACTGGGATTAACTCTGTCATACGCCAGGTTTCAGCCTCCAAAGTACTCATGCCGATTCTAGCAAGGTGTACCTCAATTTAGCTCAAGATTACTAACTGGCCGTATTTCGCCTAGCTAGTATTATGCGGAGTTTAAGCTCAGTTATAAATGGGATTAGCTCAAAGTGATACTGGGCACTTTTAGCCTCAGTTAATACCACAGATGGGGATTAGCTCAGTGTGATATGGAGTTTAGCTAGTTATAACTGGGATCTAGCTCACCGTGATGCATGGGTTTAGCTCAACGTTATAACTGGAGATTAGCTCAGTAGTATGGAGTTTAGACTCTAGTTTATAACTGGGATTAGGACCTTCCAGTAGTATGGGTTTAGCTCACGTTTATAACTGGGGTTATTAGACTTCCAGTAATAATGGGATTTAGCCTCAAGTTATAACTGGGAATGAGCTCTACGGTGATATTGTCGTTTTAGCTCTAGTTATAACTGGCGTATTTTTAGACTCACACGTTGTAGCCCAGGGTTTACCTCAGTTATAACTGGGATTAGCATCACGTAGTATTGGCATTTAGCCTCATCGTTAATAACTGGGATTAGCTCAGCTAATACTGGGTTTAGCTCAGTCTATAACTGGGATTAGCTCCAAGTAATATGGGTTTAGCCTCAGTATAAACGGGGTTTTTAGCTCAGTAATAGGTGGGTTTTATTATTCTTATTTTAGCTCAGTTACATAAAAAAAAAAAACTGGGAATTAGCTCAGTTATAGACTGGGTTAGATCAGTTCATAGCGTGGGTTTAGTCAGTCTGGGTTTAGTGAGTCGAAAAGCAGCTGAGTTTAACTTTGGTGTATCGATTATAGTTATGGTGTGTAGTATCATTATCAAAACCACCGGCTTATTCTATAGCCCTCCTCCCCATAACAGTGGGGGTCACTGGTAGTGACCTGTGCTTGAAAGCGAGCGAGGTCATAAAACAGACACAATATGACAAAGTGTAATATAACTAAATACACCAGACACAGTTACATACTTTTAACAGACAGCGTCCGCTACCAGGAGACTTAACAACTGACTAGTCGAAGCAAACTTTATTTTTATAGGCTCATCTGCCACACAGAAGAAATCTAATTCTGACTGTGGTTTGGGTTTTGGAGTCGAGGTGGTTGGAGGTGATAATGGGTTCTGCTGTACTGTGTTTCAGGGACGGAGACTGGTGGCTGGTCGTCGTTTGACAATGGAGGAGAGCGGTCATCCCCCAGCCAACTACGTCGCTCCCGCGGACTCCATCCAAGCTCGAAGAGTCAAAATAACCCCTTTCTGTCTCTGCCTGGTAGCGAAGTCGTTGATCAGTAATAGAAATGTCTGGCCTGCGCTCACCAGTACTCAGTTCAGAGGGATCATTCCTGCTGAATCATTCGCTTATGTGTCATCAATACGCTTTATTAAATTACTAAGTTTGGAGCACACCACAGAACGCTGTAAACCGGCACAACAAGTTTTGGTTATGGGGGTTTTCAGAACTCTGTCCGTAGACTGAGTACCGATTCTGGACTATGATTTTGGCGAGGAGGGGCCACGAATTCATAGTCTGCCCGTCTGGTTTTCACGCGAAGAATGTCATATGAACTATAATAACCTTCGAACCTAGTTGAATGGAAGTGGTTCAGTCTGTCGTTATTTTAAAAAATCCCAAAATAAATATGATAATATACTCATTAATCTTTAAATATATATATAAAAAGAAATATATATCAATACCTATATTATAACATAACTATACTGAATATAAAATATGTATGTATATAATATACTATTAATATACTATATTATATATACATATTATATATATACTATATATATTTAAAAATATGTATATTATCTATAATATATAACACATATAGTATCATCTAAGACTATAATATATATATAATATAATACATATATATAATTTTTATTTTTTTTTGTGTTCATAAAAAATCAAAAATAAATAATATTTATTTAATTTTTTTTTGTATTTAAAAGGTTTAATGAACTTTCCAGCAAATATGAAATATAAAAAAAATCTGACCCATACAGTATCTTTTGTCCTGAGTTTAAAACCAAAAGTTTAAAGACCAAGAATATGCAAAGAAGCAGCAAATAAAATCTAATTAATTTCTTCTGTTAATCTTGCCTTATCTAATTACACGCATTTAAATATTGAACGGTAACGCTAGGTTAGCATTGATCTGTAGACTAACTGACGCACTAAAATTACTTTTAGGTTGGAGACCGACTTTTTTCACGTATTAAACACTCTTTGTGTAGTGTATGTATCCCTGCAGGTTCTCCGTCGTTGCTGCTATGAAAGGTCTATTAATATGTGCCCCTCTTCTTTAAACCCTGCTGTTGTTCTCCAATGGGTTATCAGCGGAATTTCTTCGATGACTACATTATAATCAATACTAACCATACTCATATCTGCACACATCTCGGACAGGTGGGACTGGGGGATTTCTGTGATGGAATTATAGACTGTCGTACGATTTGTGGTGTCTATCACAGTCAGGTATTTGGAATTGGGTGAAGGTGGAAGGGACCTGGGAATGTTATCTCTCCAGGAGTGAATTCAAATCTGAAATTGTTTATATTGCTCATTATTTGCTGTAAAGTCTATCAATACTTCGAGCTAGCCACACCGGTTTATCTCTTGTGTGACGCGGAGACCTTTTTCCACTCATGCCGCTCTGCATCACCCACGCACTCACTCTGTAGTGATAGGTAAAATAGCAGCTCTGGTGTATAATCCATGATTCCACCGGACAGTCACACACACGGGCGCTATGGAAACTGTAACAGACTCAAACCAGCATACTTTAGAGTCCTCCTTGATGTCCACCGGAACAAGCCTATTTTCAGGCCTCTTTTCAAAGTCATATAATGCCCGGAAACTAACGCAACCTTAAAGGTGCGCAATCAGGGCCTAGAGAGACACCAAACGCTCCCACACATTGCACACCTGTCATGCCTGGTCAAGTGTCTCAGTGTGTGTGCTCGATATCACTATATGTGTCGTCGTGGTGTGTGTGTGTGTGTGTGCACGTTACATTTCTATATATATATAATAAATCCTGATGTGGAATTTGGATCCATACAATGCTTTTATGGTAGACTGGAACTTTGTCACATAAAATTTGTTCTGCGTATTTTATTACACACAAAATGGAATCATTGTAGGACGCCAACAAGCTACCAGAGGGGTAAACAATTTTCTTATGTAATGTCATTTATACAGTCGCACTAACAGTTAAAAAGTGCAATCTACATGCTAGTTACGCACACAATCACAGTGGCAACACTGGTCCATAATTTTAGCACCTGTGGTCTTAAAAGGTGCATCGAGTCAATCTCCAAAAAACAGGAAATGTACATATCTTACAACAGTGACGTTAACAATTTGTTGCCACAACGTTATGAATAATACAAGTGTACAAAGAATTCAAACAGTAGGACACAAGTCAGGTAAATCAGGGTACGAAATACAACAATATTTAAAACGCAGAAGAGAAAATAATATAACAACATTAATAAATAAGGCGAGCTGAGTAAAATACACTTGAAAGAGAGTCAAGAGGGACAACACCTACAGATCAAATTCGATGGAAAACTACAAAATACCAGTATATAAATAATAGCAAACTCAAAATAGCAAAATGACAATAACTAATAATAATAATAATAATAATAATTAATAAAATCATGAAATAGAATAAACTATACAGGGTAAGCAAATAACAAGAGGGTATAAAATATTTAATTGATCAAAAATCTGAATAGGTTAATATAGGGGTTAATTTTGGTTATAATGAACCTTATTAAGAGGGTGTCAGATGCAAAGTGTTTTGCTTTTTGGACACTGTAGTTTAAAGAAGATTCTTATTTTAAGCTGTACCTTGGGAGCACGAGGAAGGAGCCTACAGCCATACATGTTACCGCCCCACATTCTTCACTGAGAGAGTAAAATTCTATTCTATAACATATATTCAGCCCGAGGAACTGATTCTCCATAGGGATCTGAGTATTGAAATATTTCGGTATTGATCCTACATGAAGCATCGGCTAAAGCCAGCTGTACCGTCCCCTCCCAGTCCACCTCCCTGACCTTGTATTCATCCCAACTCATGTGTAGCTGAGGATCTGGCGATAGTGGTATATGTAGGAAGAAGGAACTCCGTCCGGAAGAGGATTGTAGCCCACGGCACACTACCAGCCTTGCTCACCAATTTCCCACTAGTGTAGCTGAGGAGGCGATAGGGAGTCTCTTGTAGGAACGAAGGAATCCGTCCGACGAGGGAAGATGTGAAAGCTCCGTCCCGAGGCGTAGTCTAAACTCTTATGTCAGTTGATCTGAAGGATGGTGCTCCCACGGAAAACCATAGTGAACCTGTGCCCACGTCCTTGCCTGTACCCTTCACCATGAGTTATCCCCCAAGTCTAAGACCAGCTCCCCCGCTCTGCATTCATTGTCGTTTGGCAGCCCGGGGTTTTTCCTGGGAAAAGATAACGACGCCGGCGATTCCCCGCAGCGGACCATGCTTTCCTGAAACGTACCAGAAAACAGGAGGAGAGGCACACGTTCCTCGTGACCGAGAACGTGAGACGACCAAGAGGTTGAGCCTTTTCCGTTATCCGCCCGGTCCTGGCACGAGTTCAGAATCCCGATCGTTTCTACGCTGTAGGAAACATGTGCAAGGGGAAGTTCATGTCTCTGACTACGTTGCTACAGTCGGAACGGTGTGCGGCGCACCAGCACGCTGTGAGTGCTGCCACACCCATATTCCCATCCACTATGATTCTGTGTTCAGAATGAAACGAGCGGTTTGCCCTTTTTTGGTGAGCTCTCAGGCGAGTAAATGCGCTATGAACGCACTACAACTGAATGTCTGATTGGCTGGCTATCCATGCGAGGACAACCAACCCGTCCCTAGATGCCCCTTGACAAACAGAAATGCCCATGTGGAAACCAGATGCTGAGTAATAATGAGCCTATGCTAAAAAGCTCCGCCCTCTACTTGTGTTCAAGTTAGCTCGTTAATCGAGTTAGCAATTGGAGCTTAATGCTAGGGCTAATGTTTCCACCCTCGATATAGGCTAACGCCCCTGGCTCCATATGGCACAAAGCTAAACACACTAGTCAGATAACATGCTGGGTCCTCACTATGGAGCTCCTAGTCCCAAATTGGATGAATTCCCCGCCACAGTCAGGCATAGCAGCCAAGTTCGGGAGTGTTCAACCGGAGTAGTTGTTTTGGGCGTTTCAGGGGCCTATACTGCCTGTCATGATTTATGGACTTACGACAACGTGATAGGGACAGGCCTGAACGTCAAGGCACTACAAGATCAGTGCAAGCTGGACAGCGGAGGCCTTTGTACATCACCATCCCAGGACCAGTTTCACCCAGTCTGCAGTCAGCTTGGTTCTTCCACTATCGAGGTGACGGAGTGAGTTCGGCTGGATCCACAGATACACAGACGTACTTTCGAGTGTCCGTACACTACAGGCTCTGGAGACATGAAACGTAGAGCCACCTGTACCTGATCAGGTCTCTAGGTGTAAAGGGTTCTGCGGTTGGTGTTGGTTCGTTCTGATTCTCTACACTTACTGAGAACCATATGTCTCCCAAACTCTCAGACTCAGTTATTGTATTAGATCTGTTGTATTTAGAAAACTCACTGCTAATGCCTCCAGAAGCCTGTCTTTTAGAACCCATTGCCTCGCTGTTGCGGTCTCACCAGCCACCTGGCCTCGCAGTCTCCCTGCCCAGGTCATCCGAGGTCAATCTTACGGTGGGTACGGGACATTGGAATCGAGGTGCGACCGCATCATCTCAGCGGTCAGTCACGTACATGAGGCGCGGGTTATGCGCCCCTCTGCCGTGTAGCTGTGGTGTCCTGTGGTTTGCTGCTGGAACCTTTTCTGTTATGAACCAGCGAACGACGCTCACGTATTCCTGGCCAGTGAAGCTTAGAACCCCAACCCTTCGGTTCATCACTGAGAACCTGCTGCTACACATGTGGAGATACTGGTTTAAGAAGGACACTGGAGTGGGCTCTCGATTTATTTCCGCACAGATTTGTAGTCTGTAAGTGTATGTATGCATGCATCCTGCAAGGGAGCCACCACCACATTTGGGGAGGCTGGGGTTCGAGAATCTCCGGTCTGGGTAACATGCTGTGCCCACACCAGTAAGAGTCCTAACACTGCATTGGCACCCACTCTAATAGGCTTTAAGTCTGGATTAAGTCACTTGGATAGCGTTCAGCCAAGTGACCATAATATTGTATATGAAATGTTCTGAAGGTTCTCTGAATGTCTTTTATGCTGTATGTACAGTAATATGTACCATGCTACGCATATTCTACTTTAACCGCCTGATGTTTTTATATTTAGTTAAATCGGATGTAGTTAACATGACGGATGCGGTGCTTTCACAGAAGGACCGCCCTTTATACAATGTGAAGTGGTTGATACCCAGCAGGAACCACTCGTTTTCAGTCGTGCCTGTTTTAGCGCACCTCCCCACAGTCGGGACGGGCTGTGTCACGTCCTCCCTGACGGATATGTATCAGACGTTCACTCACACCAATTGCATTGAGCCCCTCACTTTCAACCGATTACCGCACCTTGCCTCAGCCCAACCTCCCTTTTCCCGCGGGGCTACGCGCGGAGACGCCTGGGAAATCCCCCGCGGGAGTCACTGCGGAAGGCTGGACGCAAGCTAGGCCAGGGCGGCTTTGGGGAAGTTTGGATGGAGTAGGAGCTGATCTGGTCTACAGTGGCCTTCCTGTTCTTATCTTAGACGTTGGAACCTGTACATGTGATGCGTGTTGGTATTCCGCTTACTCAGGTCCACTTACAGCGGGAGAGGAGGAGTGTTGCAGGGTTACCAGTATGTGCAGTTAATAAAAGTCTACAGCAGCTCACAAAAACCATTAAAACCTCACAGTCCATCCCGCCCTCCCACCGTTCTTAGTAAGCGAAGTTCCCAGTAACCACTACTAAAACGTTTCCAAACACGGAACCTGTTTAAAGCATGTTGGCTGGCCGGAAATTCTTACCCTGTTACCGTTACACTAAAGCTGTACCCCACCAGTCAGAACCTAACTCAGAGTGGGTTTGGTTGTGGAGGTGTTGTACAGAGTGAGTGAGAGAGGGTTTGGTGTGCAGGTGTGTACAGAGTGAGGGAGAGCGGGTTGTGTGACGGTGTGTACAGAGTGAGGGAGAGAGGGTTTGGTGTGAGTGTGTGTTACAGAGGGAGGGAGAGAGGGTGTTTTTGGTGTGAGGTGTGTACCGATGTGAGGGAGAGAGGGTTTGGTTGTGCGGTGTGTACAGAGTGAGGGAGAGAGGTTTAGTGTGCGGTGGTACATGGAGGAGTGGAGAGAGGGTTGGTTGTGAGGTGGGTACAGAGTGAGGGAGAGAGGGTTTGGTGTGAGTGTGTACAGAGTGAAGTGAGAGCGGGTTTGGTGTGAGGTGTGTACAGAGTGAGGGAGAGAGGGTTTGGTGTGAGGTGTGTACAGAGTGAGTGAGAGAGGGTTTGTGTGAGGTGTGTACAGAGTGAGGAGAGGAGGGTTTGGTGTGAGGTGTGTACAGAGTGAGGGAGAGAGGGTTTGGTGGAGGTGGTTCAGATGTTCTTTACAGGGTGGTGATGGGAACCAGGTTCTCCATGTCTAGGAACACACATATAGACCATATCTAACCACCAGTGAAACTACATGTGTCCTCATGGAGAGTTTTCTTTGGGGGGACTATCTTTGCCTCACAGCACCTGATGTATTGTATCCCTCCACCATGAACAGTACATTGTAATTGACCTCATGTAAAAGCATCTCAGGCAGTGGATCCTGTGAGGGAGCTTTCAGAGTTGGACGTCTGGTTCCATTCACCACCACTGTAAACTACTCTGGTTCTGTATGTGACTCTAGAACGGAGCACTTCACGCAGACCCCCTCGGAACGTCGTTTCTTTTGTCCTAACTGTTTAATTGAGTGCAGTTTTTTGAAAATCTTGGTGGGGTTCCCCTTTAGTAAGGTGGTTTCTGAGAGTGGATGATGTGCTGTACACTGTTCTGGACTTTTCTCAGGGGTGTTTCTCCAGACTGTTGCTTTCATGTTGTGTGTATATACACGTCTCCTTGGCGATACAACTCATGGTTCAATATGATCCACAGGCAGACATAAAAAGCTTGATGATGCTGTGAATATGACGAGACTCATTACCTGTAGCTGCTAAGGCTCCCCCACTTCCACTTCACTGTGCCACCCTCCTGTACCTAACCCCAAGGACCACAAGAGGGCAGGTATTGATGTGGGTGGTGGATATTCTCAGCACTGCAGGTTGACACTGACGTGGTGGTGGTTGTAGTTAGTGTGTGTGGTGTGGTGTCGAGGGGGATCAGACCACAGCAGTGCTGCTGGAGTGTGAGACACTGTGTCCACTCACTGTCACTATATTAGACTTCTCCTACCTTGTGCTTTCCACCTTGTAGTGGCAGTAAGAGACGATTAGCTCATTGCTGACTGCCAGTGCGTGTTGGTCATCCTCTAGTCCTTCATCAGTGGGACGGATGCTGCCCCACAGGAGGCTGCCCCACAGGATGCGCCCACAGGATGCTGCCCCACAGGACGCTGCCCACAGGGGACGCCTGCCCACAGACGCTGCGAGCACAGGACGTATGCCCACAGGACACGTTGGCTGGATAGGTCCTGGTTGGTGGACGATTCTCAGTCCAGCGTGGACACTGAGGGTCCAGCAGCACTGCTGTGTCTGAATCGCTACACCAGCACCACACACACTAACACACCACCACCACCACGTCAGTGTCCCTGCAGTGCTGAGAATGATCCACCACCCACATCATACCTGCTCTGTGGTGGTCCTGTGGGGGTCCTGACGAACAGGGTCATACAGTAGACATTCCTTTGATCCTGTAGCAGTCACAGTAGACGTCTGGCTATGGGAGACGGTTCACGCAGCCCAGCGCTTCATCAGCAGTAACCTAGCTGTGCGTTACCGTGATTTCATCACCGCGAGGGGAGTGTTAGGTGTGGTGTGAGGCGGAGCCACACCTCTAATCACGATCAGATCACAGTAACACCATCACAGCCTCTTACGGCTCATTGCTTTAATGGGCGCTGGGACCTACTAAACGCGAGCCAGAAGCAGCAGGCAGCTAGCTGGAAAATCTCCGAGATCCGTATCTGGGACTGGAGTAGGATGAATCAGAGGAACCGCAACAAGTCTGCTGAAAACAGGAAACCTTCTCAGGAAAGGAGGGAGGAAAAGAAAAACCGCCACGGCTGAGTCATCAAACGTCACTGAAGCAGCACCTCAGTTTTTCTCCGAAGCAAAGGGGAAATCATTAACCCCTTAAAAATCCCAGGGCCCTGGGTTTAGTAGCTCCATGAAGTACAGACAGCTCCTGATGCAAAAACCGCCGCGTTCGGTTCTAGCGGTATAGAGGTGTTCTAGTACCGGTTCTGACCCACTCCTGATTCCGCTCTGGCGATGTTAAGGGGTTAATTTTTTTTAAAGCTTGCCTGGGCGACAAGCCCATGTTAGAAACCGCGTTTGTGGTTGAGAGTAACCCTCTCTGCTGGTCCAGGTACCTGGAACGGGACGGACACGAGTAGCCATCAAGACGCTGAAGCCCAGCACCATGTCACCCGAGGCTTTCCTGGAGGAGGCCCAGGTCATGAAGAAGCTCCGGCATGAGAAGCTGGTCCAGCTGTATGCCGTCGTCTCCGAGGAGCCCATCTTCATCGTCACCGAGTATATGAGTCAAGGTCTGACCTCACCTGTTTTACTGTGATGCTAATAATCTTTGTCCATCAGATCTTCTCCTCTTTGGCTGATCTTGTCCACCTCTCCTTCTTGACGATGCCCCTCCCCTTTCCCCGTGTCCTGTGCTTGCCCCCTGTTGCTCATCACCCGGAGGAGTGTTGTGATGCTCGGGCCGAGCCACTTTCCCATTTACAGATCCAGGGCTGTGTACCAACACCGGATTATCTCCAGTGTGTGCACAGAGTGGACATGTAGTGGCCCATGAGGAGAGAGGGACTAAGTGTATTGGTCTAAAATCGTTGACTGCACCTTTAATGGTAAAACGGAAACCTGATAAATAACAGGATCACATTATAAGAGGACTCTGGCTCTAGGCGCTCCTATGTCGGGCATTGCTGGACTAGTCTTGTCTCAGATTAAGGGGGCTTGTTCCAAAAGCTTTGCCCACTCTCCGGGATTATAGGGATAATTCAGCAGGAACTGGGAATACAGTGGTTCCGTTCAGACTGTGCTGCACTAGATCCAGTTAACCAGGAGTCGCCAGGGCAACACTGTTTAGTGTTCAGGTTCTGGTCACATGATATAGTGATGTGAAGAAGTAGGTCAAGTCAGTAATCCGTGATGTTGTCCCTCCACAGGAAGTCTCCTGGATTACCTAAAGGGAGAGAAGGGGAAGTACCTGCGGCTGCCACAGCTGGTGGATATGGCATCTCAGGTACTCGCTGTGGAATGTTCAGAAGCATTACGTGTTAATGACCTAGTGTTAATGAGGTGATCTGCTGCAGGTTAATTCCACCAAACAAGCTTCAAGGCTGGAACATTGCTGTGAGGATTTGATTAGGTATTAGTGAGGTCGGGTGCTGATATTAGAACATTGCTGTGAGGGTTTGATTGAGTATTAGTGAGGTCAGGTACTGATATTAGAACATTGCTGTGAGGATTTAATTGAGTATTAGTGAGGTCAGGTACTGATATTTGAACATTGCTGTGAGGATTTGATTGAGTATTAGGTCAGGTACTGATGGAACATTGCTGTGAGGGTTTGATTGAGTATTAGTGAGGTCAGGTATCGATGCTAGAACATTGTTGTGAGGGTTTGATTGAGTATTAGTGAGGTCAGGTACTGATGTTGGAACATTGCTGTGAGGATTTGATTGAGTATCAGTGAGGTCAGGTAATAATGGAACATTGCTGTGAGGGTTTGATTGAGTATTAGGAAGGTTAGTTCCTGATGTTGGAACATTGCTGTGAGGATTTGATTGAGCATCAGTGAAGTCAGGTACTAATGTTGGAACATTGCTGTGAGGATTTGATTATTAGTGAGGTCAGGTACTGATGTTGGAACATAGCTATGAGGATTTGATTGAGTATTAGTGAGGTCAGGTGCTGATGTTGGAACATTGCTGTGAGGGTTTGATTGAGTATTAGTGAGGTCAGGTACTGATGTTGGAACATTGCTGTGAGGGTTTGATTGAGCGTCAGTGAAGTCAGGTACTAATGTTGGAACATTGCTGTGAGGATTTGATTATTAGTGAGGTCAGGTACTGATGTTGGAACATAGCTATGAGGGTTTGATTGAGCATCAGTGAAGTCAGGTACTAATGTTGGAACATTGCTGTGAGGGATTGATTGAGTATTAGTGAGGTCAGGTGCTGATGTTGGAACATTGCTGTGAGGGTTTGATTAAGTATAAGTGAGGCCAGGTACTGATGTTGGAACATTGCTGTGAGGATTTGATTGAGTATCAGTGAGGTCAGGTAATAATGGGACATTGCTGTGAGGATTTGATTGAGTATTGGTGAGGTCCTCAAGTCCCTGAATTCTGTTTCAGATTGCTGCTGGCATGGCGTACGTGGAGAGGATGAACTACGTACACAGAGACCTGCGGCGTCGAGCGAAACATCCTCGTGGAGACAAACACTGGGTGTGCAAAGCTTGGCCGACTTTGGACTGGCGAGACTCAACGAGGGGACAACGAGCAGTACACTGCCAGACAGGGTAGGAGCTGCGGCTTCAGACGGATCAGTCCTGTTACAGATACTGAACCAGATTAATTACCGTGATGTGAACCAGATTAGTCGAGTACTACTGGAACCAGAATCAGCTGATTAACTAATTACTTGCATGAACAGATTAACCCGAATTAAACTGGGTTAGTCATTCAGTATTACGTAACCCAGATTATCTCTCTAACTAGCTGTTTTTATTTTAAGACAAATGAGTAATTTAACATTTAATTAATCTGTGAATTTAAATCAGATTAGTTTAACATGATTTAAATCAGATTAAATATTTAGCATTGTGAACTCTTGTTGTTTAACATTAATTAAACTGGATATAAACACCTTCAGGTTTACGGATTATATAAGTGAGGTTTTATGTCATTACACTACCCCATTAATCATTTAACCCAGATTATGCTGTAACCAGATTAGATGTTGGAACGTGAATTAAAACGAGATTTGATTTTTACGCGTTGTATCTGAGTTAAAAGCCTGTGGAGTTACGTGTGTGCGCTGGCTTATTGGCTGTACTTGGCCTCCAATAAGGTTGCCCAAAGTTTCCCATTAAGTGGATCCGCTCCTTGAGGCAGCGCTGTACGGAAGCTTCACCATCCAAATCAGACGTATGGGGGGGGGGGGGGGGGCGGTGGGGGGGTCTTCGGCATTCTGACTGGACCCGAGCGGCCACAATAGGGTCGGTTCCATATCCAGGTAACACAAAACAAGTAGGTTTAGTACTGGGTGATGGTTTCATCTGTAAAAGAAACCAGATTAGTTTACTTGTGGATGATGAAACCGGATTAGGGGATGAGTATTACTGAAACCAGATTATGTAATGTAATTGGTGAACCGGATTATGGGATTGAGTATTACTGAAAACCAGATTAGTTTACTGTGAGTGAAAAACCGGTTAGGGATTGAGTATTTACTGAAACAGAAAAATTTTTTTTAGTTACTGTGATGTGAAATCCGGATTAGGGATTTGAGTATTACTTGAAAACCAGATTATGTAATGTAATGTGAACCGGATTAGGGGATTCCGAGTATTACTGAAACCAGATTAGTTACTGTGAATGTGAAACCGGACTTAGGGATTGAGTATTACTGAAACCAGATTAGGTAATGTGATGTGAACCGGATTAGTGATTGAGTACTACTGAAACCAGATTAGTTACTGTGATGTGAACCGGATTAGGGATTGAGTGTTACTGAAACCAGATTAGGTAATGTGATGTAAACCTGATTAGGGATTGAGTATTACTGAAACCAGATTAATTAATGTGATGTGAATTGGATTAGTGATTGAGTATTACGGAAATCAGATTAGATAATCTGATGTGAACCGGATTAGGGATTGAGTATTACTGAAACCAGATTAGGTAATGTGATGTGAACTGGATTAGTGATTGAGTACTACTGAAACCAGATTAGTTACTGTGATGTGAACCTGATTAGGGATTGAGTGTTACTGAAACCAGATTAGGTAATGTGGATCAGTGACCGGATTAGGGAATCGAGTATTTACGAAAACAGATTATCTGAACGCCCTCTGGACAAGACTTGGTGGGCTGTTGTCTCCCTGTCCTGCACATCTGGATTCTGGTTTTAGAGAGGGCCCGTCTCACCTTGGACAATCCAGTAGTTGTGATGGAGTATACCTCATCTGTCTAGAGGTTGGCGCACGGGCTGTTTCTGAGGGCGTCCTGCACAGGGTTTAGCTCAGGGTCCCGGTAGACAGCAGCAACACTTGGAAGCTTACAGTAGGTGTGAGAGGATCTTAACCTACCACGTAATCACGATTCAATAGGGGGTCTGACTAATGTGTTGTAATAAATGAGGAAATGGTGACATGGGAGGTGCTTGACCAGGTGGGAGGAAGGCTACCGGATGACCTGTCGGCCGAATGCCCCAGCTCATGCACGAG